>VZRV01002553.1:2207549-2241077 GCA_013398115.1 Falcunculus frontatus
CCAACTAAAGTCAGCCCCCTGAAATTCCATTTCTTGAGGGCTGGAGCAGGGCTCAGCCCTGATGTTCTGCAGACTCTGACTTGTGCCACCCTGTGCTGGTGTTGAAATGATGTGTGAGTATCCCAGCTTTGGGGCAGTTCCCCTGGGAGGGTCCCCCAGGAGGGTCTCTTGCCTCTCAGTCACGACATAACACAGTGGCAGCACAAGGTCAAGTGAACCAGAAACCTTCTGAACTGATGAGTGACTTGATCTCAGGATTTATTGTCCCATGGGCACTGAGGGAGAGGAATGGTGCAGGGGATGGCATCGGGGCACTCTAACGTGGGACACTGCTCTGTTTGCACAGACATCTGTGAGCCTGGCCAACGCCACCGTGGTAGCCTGTGTGAGTGCTGCTTCACCAGTGCTGTCCCTCAATGCCACACGGAACTGCAGCACAGGTAGGAGAGATGCTGGCACTGCCACCAGCTCAGCTGTGTCATCCCAGGGTTCTGCTTTTAGACCTGGAGAGCTGTTAACTGACTCAGGTCTTCATGGAGCGTCCCAGAGAAACCGATTTTGGCACAAACCCTCGTGAGGTTTTTGTGCTGGCACATTCCCAGGGTGCTGGGGTGCGGGTGGTAGTCTGGCACCACGAGATAGCCTCCACCAAAGGGAGGTCTGGTTACCAGCTGGGGCTCTTCCAACCTTGTTGGCAGGAGGTTTGGGGATGGTGAAGGTACTGCTGCTGTGCAGAGCAGCTAAGCTGTGCACTGGAGGACCAGCCAAGACAACAGGCTGTTCCAGGTGCCCTGTGCTGCTCAGACATGTACCAGGAACTGAGATGAAAGAAAAAACTGAGATCTCAAGAAAAAGGGTCTTGAGAGCAGGGGTTCCTCTCGTGTGCCTGGTGCCTCCTGAGCATGGGAACAAGGAACCACAGGAGACAGCTGATTCTTCTGTGGTCAGTCTCAGCCTAGGGTTGCTATGGGCCCTTCTCCTCAAGCCCTGTCACATCACTGCACCCTCTTTTCTTTCAGCTTTTTCCCAGGGCTACCCTCTGAGTGTGAGCGCATCCTCTGGAGAAGCGATGCTGATTGTCCTGTACCCACAGACAGATGACTGGTTCCTGTCCCTGCAGCTCCTCTGCCCCAGGGGACAGGGGTGAGTCTGGATGTCATCCTGCTACATCTCACTGCCCTTGGCTTGTTTGAGCAAACCTGACCCCCGTCCTCATGTCCGGGCTGCGGGTTCCTCTCACCTGGTGGCAGTTGAACTGTGGCTGCAGAGGGACAAGGAGGTGGGTGGCCCTGCTGACCTGCTCCCTTGTGAGCCCCCAAGCCTGTTTGATGCTGAGCTGGCACATCTCATGTAGACTGCAGATGGCAGAGCCTGCCTAGGTGAGCTTCCCCTTCCCCAGGTGGATGTGGAAGTGATGAATTGGGAAATAATTGCTGCTGTTACCCTTCTGGGAGGTCTCTGAGGTGCAGGCAGCTGTGCCCGAATTCCTGAAGTTTGCCTTCCTGCTGGTTTCTTGTGTAAGGAGCCAAGTGCATGATGCAAAACAGCACCGGTGACATTGGCCCTGAGGACAGTCATGGGCACTGGGGTCTGCCACGGGGATCTGAGGAGAGCTGACACCCACCTGGATATCAGTTTGGCCGCCCAAGTGGCGAGGGAGCAGACTCTGCTCCTGGCTCTTGGGAGGGATGGAGCAGATCCCAAAACACAGGGAGCTTGCACGCAGGAGCGCGGCCTGGCCATGGGGAGCAGGGCACAGGGCTGCCCCGAGGACTGTGACACCGAGGGGACCTGCTGTGCTTGCAGGGACTGTAGCAGTGCAGAAGCCAAAGTGACGGTGTTCGCGTACCTCACGCCCTGCTTCAACGACTGCGGCCCCTACGGGCAGTGCAGCCTCCTGCGCAGACACGGCTACCTCTATGCTGGCTGCAGCTGCAAGGCTGGTGAGTGCCTTCTCCTGGGGAGCTTTGCCATCCTCCCTGAGGGGACAACGCAATTTAGAGTGGTGCTGTTTGGGTGGGGGAGCCTGGGGTCTGCCGTGGCTGGCAGTGTCACAGTGCCTGGGGAAGGGAAGTTCTGGGAAGAACAGGGCAGCCCAGGGGTGATGGGGAATTGGGATGAGGACAGCTTGGAGTCCCCCAGGGCTTGGAGAAGTGCTTCTGAGCATCCCCAGAGAGATCAGGGTGCCTGAAAATGCCTGTGTCAGAGCCTGTGCCTGTCAGGGAGGTTTGTTGTGTAGGTTCCTGGTATGGGATGTGATGAGGCCGAGCTGCGGTCCCTGTGTGTCTCCTGCCAAGAGCCTCAGACTCAGAGGTGCCCCTGGAGGAGGAATATCTGTGTCAGCTCCTAATTATCTTAATGGCCTGGGAAGTCTGTGGTGTAGGGAAGATGAGCTCTGCTGTGCCTGGGTGGGTCTGTGAACCTGTTCTCAGCAGAAGGACAAGGCAAAATGTGGTTCCCTGCTGCTCTGGGCCTGAGCCAGGACCTCCCTGCTGCAGTGCTGATGGTGGGTGAGGAACGAGATGGAGAGCAGCATCCCAATTTCCCCGAGGGCTGCCAGGTTCTGGGAAGCACAGAGCACCTTAAGGGAACTGGGGAATCAGGCTGAGGACAGCTTTCTGCTGAATCACTCAGAGCAAAATGCCCCATCTGCATATTCGTGACCCAGAAATAAACCAGAGAGAGGAGCTCCCCTGGGCTCTGCCTGGCAGGGAGCCAGCACACAGGGCACAGCTGCTGCTGTGGGTTCCAGTGACTCTGGAACGGGGTGGATGCTACTGTTAACTCTGCTCCTTGACCATGGAGTGCCTGCACACACCCCAGCTGCCCTGCGGCTGACCTTTTTTCAAAAGGAGGGCCATGGCCATCCTAATCTTTCATTTCAATAATTTAAATAATTTTAAAAAAGAAAAGACACATTTGTGTTCGTAGAGATTGCCTCAGTTCAGTCATTGGTAACCAGTCAGAGGTTGAGTTGTGTTTTGGGTCAGGCACTGTTCTTTAGGAAATTTTCACCCCCACTCTCTTGTGCAGCCCTGGATGTCACCATGGGCTGAGGCAGAGGCTTTGTTCAGCCTGTGGAAGAGGAGTTGGAGTGGGACCAGTCACACTTTCTGCTGCCCACGGAGGTTACAGGGACCCTGGAGCCAGCTACGCAGGGTGAGCACAGGGAAAGGGCAAGAGGCCACAGACATTGGCTGCAGTAAGGAAATTTTCACCGGAATTGAAGAAGACATATTTTTTCCCCCTTCAGAGCCGTTCATTTTTGCACACTTTCCAGGTCTCCATCCTTGGAGATCTTCAAAAGTCAGTCAGGGAAGGTCCAGAGCAGCCTGACCTGGCTTTGGGTCTGCTCTGCTGTGACAGCTGGTAGGAGAGAGGAGCCCAGTGGCTTCCTCAGTGTGAGGGATGATTCTCTACTTGATTCCTGGGATCTGTAGGGATCTTGCATCCAACTTACACCATCATGTGAAGCATCTGAACCTTGAGTGCTTGATGTTCCACTACCAGGTAGCACGTGTGTTGAGTTACTGTAGGGATGGAAGGTACCAGTCTGGATGTAGGATGGCCTCTGCTACATGGAAACAACCTGGGGGAATGTCCTCAGGGCAGCCACGGGGCTCTGCTGGGGATCTGCAGCTTCCCACAGCAGAGCATGGGACGAGTAATGAGACCACCCTGAGAGCAGGAGTGTGACAGGCTGATGGAGAGAAGGCTTGGGGACACATCTGGGTGGGGGATTGCTCCTTCTCAGCAATTCCAGGCTCCTGCTGGGAGCTGTGGGAGGACAAGGCAGGGCCTGTGAGATCCACAGAAGCCTCTCTGTTTACAGGCTGGGGCGGCTGGAGCTGCACAGATGACACCAAGGCCCAGACCGTGGGCGCACAGAACCTGGCCACGCTCCTGCTCACCCTGAGCAACCTCATGTTCCTGCCTGCCATTGCAGTCGCTGTCTATCGCTACTACCTGGTGGAGGCCTCTGTCTACACCTACACCATGTTCTTCTCCACGGTAGGGACTGCCTTGTGTCCCCTGACACCGCCCCCTCAGCTCTGGGAATGCTGCACCAGACTGAAGCCCTTGATGGAGCAGCCCATCCTGGAGCTCCACAAGGATTTTCTGGGATCATTGGACAAGCACCTCCATTGTAGAACCCAAGAATATTGAAGGGTTGGAATGGACCTTAAAAATTACCTAGTTCCGTGGACAGGGACACCTCCCACTAGACCTGGTTGCTCAAGGCCTTATCCAACCTGGCTTTGAATATTTCCAGGGCTGGGACATTGACAACCTCCCTGGGAAACCTGTTTCAGTGTCTCATCATGCTCACAGTAAAAAATTTCTTCCTAATATCTAAGCTAAATTTCCCCTCTTTCAATGTGTACCTGTTAGTCCTTGTCCCACCACCCCAGTTCCTGAGAAGGGTCCCTCTCCAGCTTCCCTGTAGCTCCCTTCAGATGCTGGAAGGTGCTATGAGTTCTCCGTGCCACCTTCTCTTCTCCAGGCTGAACAGCCCCAACTTTCAAAGCCTGTCTTCATAGGGGAGGTGCTTCAGTCCCTTTATGGCCTTCATGTCCCTGCTCTGGACTTGCTCCAGCACTACGTCCTGCTCTCTCAGAACTGCTGGGACAGGCAGGGTGCCCGCTCTCACCTGCTTTCCATAATGCCACAGTGGTTTGGTGGAGCTTCCTGGAGCCACTGCAGGAGGGATCCTGCCTGTGGGCTGAGCCTTCTCCTGCCTCCCCTTCCCAGAGAGCCCTGTGGTGCTGCTGGGTTCATGCTGACCTTTGCTTTTGTCCCCGGCCGCAGTTCTACCACGCGTGTGACCAGCCAGGCGTGGCTGTGATGTGCATCATGGACTACGACACCCTGCAGTACTGCGACTTCCTGGGCTCCGTGGTGTCCATCTGGGTCACCATCCTGTGCATGGCCCGCGTGAAGAAGATCCTGAAATACGTGAGTGTCAGGTGATCCCACGTGGCCCGGCCAGACCTGAGCCAGCCAAGCCACGAGTGGCCACGCTGAGCCCTCTCACCGCTGTATTTTAATGACACGGCTGGGTGACAAAGCCTGTTTGTCATCCAATGCCACCCTGGGTCGTCTTGTCCCAGGAGTTTGGCTCGTGAACCTGCGTGCTTGTAGGGGCTGGGCCTGAAGATTTCCCCTGAGATTTGGGGTAAAGGTTTGTGGATTCTGTGGTTTCTCCTTCTTGAAACTGTTTTTCGTGACTCTTGCGTGGATGCAGAGCTGGGTAGCGAGAAGAAGAGGTCCTCCTTGCATCTGGCATGTCTGGCTGTATTCTCTCAATAGATGAGCTCCTGACAGTAGTGGTGGTGTCTCTTTTCCAGGTCCTTTTCACCTTGGGGACCCTGTTAATTGCCATGTCCCTGCAGCTGGACCGCAGAGGGGTGTGGAACATGATGGGTCCCTGCCTCTTCGCCCTCATCATCATGGTTACAGCATGGGTAAGTGAGGGCAGCCAGGCAGCACCTGCTGCCCTTTGCTCCCCATGGGGAATGGTGGCAGGAGAGCAGACCCAAGGCTCCAGCCCATCCACAGGCACAGCTTGGTCACCCTGAAACACCCAGGTGGAGGGGGCAGGGCAAGGGATTCACCTTCCAGCCCTGCAGTAGCTGGGAAATCCCCTGGTTCCGGGTGTCAGACCTGGAGCTGCAGTGCTGTCCCAACACGTGGGCTGTGGCTTGGCCTGGGCAGGAGCTGCAGCATCTGTGCTGGGCTCTGGTGCCACAGCTGCTGGGGAGCTTTTCACAGCAGAGATGGGCCCAAGCAGCAGGGGGGATGAATTCCTCAAGGACAGCAAGCACCCTGGGAGGTTGGCAGATGCTCTGGGGTCCGTTTCCCCCTGCCTAAGCCTCTGCTTGGCTGCTTAACCCTCGTGTGCTCTGACCCCCCCAGGTTCACCACGGAGCGAAGCGCAGGCACTGCTACCCCTCCTCGTGGAAGCGCTGGGTTTTCTACCTCCTTCCAGGGATCACCTTGGCTTTCATTGCCATCTCCGTGTACGCTTTCATGGAAACCAATGAGAACTATTACTACACCCACAGCATCTGGCACGTGCTGGTGGCTTGCAGTGTCGCTTTCTTGCTCCCTCCTCGGGACAAGCATAAGAAGCCCTGGGCCTGGTCACAGAAGCTCACGTGTCGCTATCAGATCTGCCAGAACGACCGTGAGGAGCTCTATGCTGTGACCTGAGCTGTCCTGGTCGCAGGGGTGGAGGGATGGGGAAGCTGCTCTTGGCCGGGGCTGCCCCTCGCCCGTTGTCAGTCCTCTCACGTGCTCGTTCCCTGGACAGGAGGGCGCAGCGTGGACTGGGTTTAGACACGAAGATGGTTTGGGCTGGTCTTATGGAGGCAAGTTTGAGGCCATCTCTGCTTTTCTGCTGGGGTGGGGCAGGCTCTTCGTGGTTCCAGATCAAGGAATAGCCTGTCCCCCACCTCCCCATAGCCCTGGGGGAAATCGCCAACCCTTCTTCCCCCTCTGCTGCATCCATGAGGCTTGGGCTTAGCCCACACTGAGCTGGAGCCAAGGCTTTGGCTGCTGGGCTCTTCTCTGCACCCCATCCTGGTAGAGGATGTGGGATAGGGACCTCCCCTGCCACCCTGCAGTCAGCACTTGAACACAAGAGAAGAACACATTTCTTCTGTTCTGGGGAGCAAATGCTGCCGAGTGCCCTTGGTGCTGATGGGAAGGGAGGGAGCTGATCCCAGCACGTGCTGGGCCCTTGGCTGCCATCTCCTTGGGGGTCTGGAGCCTCTCTCCCTTTGAAACAGGTGTTGCTGCTCTTACCTGGTCCTGATTCTGTGGGGGAAGAATGAGGCTGGGACTTGGGCCCTGGATTCAGGATCAGACCTGGCAGGAATGTGAAATACCCCGTGTGGGGACATGCAGGAGGCGGCAGAAGCATCTCAGCCAGAGCTGTGAAACCCACAGCAGTGCAGGGTTTAGTCTAACTTCAGCTCTGGAAGGAGCCAGGCTGATGGTGTTCAGGGATTCGCTGTTTTCCTCCTTTTGGGGGGTTTGGCATGGGCAGGGCTCTGTCTGGGGCAGCACAGGTGGTTCAGGGTGGTGCCTGAGCTGCTCCTCCAGCTGCTGTGCCTCGGAGCCTGGACGTGCTGCAGGGTCCTGAGGCCACAGCAGTGTCCCAGCCCAGCCAGGAGCATCACTAGAAGCTCCCCAGGTGGCCACGGTCTCCTTTGCAGTGTGTCTCACCTTAGCCTTACTCCAGGGCACGCAGAAAGCAAGGGCAGAACTTGGCAACCAGGGAAGTTGTCTTTGCCCATCCTTCTTCTACAGATAAGGGCTCAACTACATCGTTCCAGCTGTGCCAGGTGTGTGCTGCTGGGAGCCCCTCCTCAGGTGGCTTTGGGGAGGAAAGAGCTTTTAATGAAGGATTTGCTTCCTCGGGGTTCTTTCTTTGCTTTGAAGAGCACCCAGCTCAGCTCTGCACTTTATCCCTCTGTCTCCCCTTCCTTTGCAAAGTCTCCCTTTTTAAGCAGGCACGGGACAAGTGAAGGACACTTGTCCACACCCAGCAGTGTCACCCCCCCCACCCGTGTCCCCTGCGTTTCCCTGTGCTGCTGCCATCCAGGGCAGCATGGTGGGAAGGGGACAAGGGGCCCTCAGGGCTTCCTCCAACTTTTACCACTTTCAGGCACTTTTTTTTGCCCTGTCTTGATTTGCACAGCGGTGCTGAGGCCCCAGCACCGTGGCAAGCGACCACCGCTCCTTCACAGCCGTGCCGTCCATGCCAGGCCACAGGTGGGGCCCAGGTGCCACCAGATGGGTCTGGGTGCTTCCAGTGGGACCTGGGTGCCACCAGTGTGACCTGAGTGCTTCCAGTGGGACCTGGGTGCCATTGGTGTGACTCGGGTGCTGCCAGCGTGGCCCAGGAGCCACCAGTGTGACTTGACTGCTGCCAATGTGACCTGGGTGCCACCAGTATGACCCAGGTGCTACCAGGGTGGCCCAGGTGTCCCCAGTGTGTAAACCTGGGTGCTGCCAATGTGACCTGGATGCTGCCAGTGTGACCTGATGCCACTGATATGGCCGGGTATTGCTGGTTATCATAGAAAGCAATAATTCCTCATCGGGCCTTTCCCTTCAGGGATTTCCATGCTGGAAGCAGGAGAAGCTTTGGGGCAAGAAATCCCGCTGACATGATTGTTTATTTTGTGTTTGATCGTTAATTTTTGCTTTGCCCCCTCCCTGCTGACCTGGCTTTGGTGCCTGCAGGAGGGAGGGTTAATTATTTTGGGTAAAATCTGAGCAAATTCCTGTGTCAGGGGAAAAAAAAAAGGTTATTTTTTTCTTTGCTGTTAATACCCGTGATTATTTTATATGGTAAATTTTAAAGCTTATGGTTTTATAATTTAATAAAGGTGACGGTATTTGCGGGCAGATGCCTGCTGGCTTCAATCACACAACCACAGGGCTTGAAGGGGCCTCTGGAGATCATCTCCTGCACCCCCTTGCCCAGGCAGCGTCATCTGGAGCAGGTGCCTCAGGAGTGTGTCCGAGTGGGGTTTGGAATGTCCCCAGAGAGGGAGATTCCAGGCCTTCCCCGGGCAGCTGCTCCAGCGCTCTGCCAGCCTCCGTGGGAAGTTCTTCCCTTGCACGGAATGACAGAATGTCCTGAGTGAGAAGGGAGCCACAGGGATCATCCACTCCAATTCCCGGCCCTGCACTGACACCACAACAACCCCACCCTGTGCCTGAGCATTGTCCAAACGCCCCTGGAGCTCTGGCAGCCTCGGGGCCGTGCCCATTCCCTGGGGAGCCTGGGCAGTGCCCAGCACCCTCTGGGGGAAGAACCTTTCCCTGATCTCCAGCCTGACCCTGCCCTGGCCCAGCTCCAGCCGTTCTCCCGAGTCCATTGAGGTGGAAGTCCGGGTGGTTTAGCTCATGCCCATCCCTGCTCCTGTCTCTGGGCACCGCCGGGCAGAGCCGGCACCACCCTCTAACACCCTCCCGTCCCGCCGGGGGCGAAACGCGGGCGGGGCGCGGCCCCTCCCGGCCGCCGTCGTGNCGCCGCGGCTCTGGGCCGCGCTGCGGATGCGGGAGGGCATCTGCGCCCGGCTGCCGCAGCACTACCTGGCCTCGCTGCAGGACGACACGCCGCCCACCCCCGTGCACTGGCAGCCGCACGGCCTGCGCTACCGGCGGAACCCGCGCACCGGGGAGCGCGAGCGCGTGCAGGACGTGCCGGTGCCCGTGTACTTCCCGCCCGCCGCCAACGAGGGGCTCTGGGGCGGCGAGGGATGGATCCGCGGCTTCCGCTACGCGCGCAACGACAAGGTGAGCGCTGCGCCCTTCCCCGAGCCCGGGCCGCTGTCACCCGGGCCGTTGTCACCCGGGCCGCTGTCACCCGGGCCGCTGTCACCCGGGCCCGTTGTCACCCGGGCCGTTGTCACCCGGGCCGCTGTCACCCGGGCCGCTGTCACCCGGGCCGTTGTCACCCGGGCCCGCTGGCAGCGGCCGCCGCCTCCCCCCGGGGCAGCCCCTGACGGCCGCGCCGTGCCCAGCTCTCCACCAGGCTGCCTAAGACGTGGAAGCCGCAGCTCTTCGAGCGGCAGTTCTACAGCGAGATCCTGGACGCCACGCTGACCATCACCGTCACCATGCGCACGCTCGACCTCATCGACGCCGCCTTCGGCTTCGACTTCTACATCCTCAAGGTACGGCCCGTGCCCGGCGGGGCTCCCGGCGAGGCAGGGCTGTGCCCGCGCTGCCCTCACCCATGGGCTGGCAGGCAGAGAGTCCTAGAATTCAGGCACAGAAAATCCCGAGTTGGAATAGACCCGCAGGGATCATCCACTCCAATTCCCGGCCCTGCACAGACACCCCAACAACCCCACCCTGTGCCTGAGCATTGCCCAAATGCTCCTGGAGCTCTGGCAGCCTCGGGGCCGTGCCCATTCCCCGGGGAGCCTGGGCAGTGCCCAGCACCCTCTGGGGGAAGAACCTTTCCCTGATCTCCAGCCTGACCCTGCCCTGGCCCAGCTCCAGCCGTTCCCTGGGTCCTGTCCCTGTCCCAGGGAGCAGAGATCGGAGCTGCCCCTCGGGAGGAGCTGCAGCCCCCACTGAGCTCTGCCCTCAGTCTCCTCTCCTCCAGGCTGAATAACTGTTGCTGTTAATGTTTTAGCACAGGTCTAATGCTCCCAGCCTTTAATACCCTCTTGGCTGGAACCCTTGATATTAAAACTCAGACATGTGATCAAATTGTCTCCAGAACGAATCCAACAGATCTTTCCCCTTTCACAACATGTGTCCTGAGAGCCTCTGCTGTGTGTGGATAAGCTGCCGGTGCTGTCATTGTGCTGGGAGACTCCTGTGTTCCCTGGCAGCTGGTCCCTTGGTGCAGTTTAACTCTAGGCTCCCTTTCTACAGACTCCCAAAGTTGACATGTGCTCCAAGCTCGGGATGGATTTGAAGCGGACGATGCTGCTGCGCCTGGCCCGGCGTGATCCTGAGCTGCATCCCAACGATCCAGCCAGGAGAGAGGCCATCTATGACAAGTACAAGGTGGGTTCCTGGCCTGCAGTCCCTGTCCTGGTGTTTGCTGCTTGGAGGGTCACCCGTCACTGGTGTTGGTGCTCCTCTGCTGAGGGTATGGGCAGAGAAAACAGAAACATCGTCAGGTTTTTCTTGTCTCTCAGTGGGCTCCTCATTTTTGTACTCATCATTTAGGGACACAAGAAGCAGTATTTTTGCTGTGATTGAGGTCAGTGAAAGGCTGCAATAAAAAACAGTAAGAATTTGTGCTACCCCTGGAGGGAGGAGCTCAGAGTGCCCATCTGCTGTTGAGTTTTGTGCAGCTGGTGGTGGTTGCCAGTGTGGAAGCACCACCAGCACCCACAGTCCATGGAGTTGTGCTGAGGAACAGCCCCAGAACTACATAAAAGAATTGCAAGAGCAGACACAGCTGATCAGAGAGCAGGACCCCTGCTAAGAAGAAAGGAGAGAAGGGAAGTGGCCCTTGGTTGTTAGAAATGAAGGAACAGTGCTTTAAGATTTGTCAATAGTAATGTTCCCACTGGATCACATGTTTGTGTCCTGGGCATAGAGAGGATTTACATCTTGGTCACCTGCCAAGACTGTGCTACCTTCTTTTATCACAGGAATTTGTGATCCCAGAAGAAGAAGCTGAGTGGGTTGGTTTGAGTTTGGAAGAAGCCATAGAAAAACAGAGGCTCCTGGAAAAAAAGGTGAGTTTCTGAGGCAGTGCTGAGCACTGAGGTGTTGTGGCTGCATCAGGCTGCACATCCAGCTTCTTCATGGGATGTGTTCACCCACGTGCTCCAGCACAGCTCCGATGGCAGGCAATGTGAGGAGGGAGGGAAGGGAAAAGGAAGGAAGGAAAGGGATCTTTGGGAGCTACTAATGACTCTTATCTGCTCTCAGAACTGGGGAATCTGCAGAATGTCCCACACAGGTGCCTGCCCTCTCTGAGGGAGGGTTACAGAGCTGAGCAGCAGCTGTGGCACAACTGCCTTGTTCACCCCCTGAATAAAACCCAGTCACATCTTCCTCTGCCAGCAGTCCCTGGGCTCCCTGTTGCACTTCCCCTTGGTGCTGCACAGTTTCACTCCTTTTAAGTGGTTTATCCTCTGCTTTGTTGTAGGACCCTGTCCCACTGTTCAAGGTGTATGCTGAAGAGCTCGTCAGCCAGCTGAAAGAACAGCAACAGGCAGTGCAGAAGCAGTAGAAGTAGAGAAACCTTGGGAGCAAAAGCCCTGCTGCAGATAAAGCAGTGGGGTTCAGGGGCTCTGCTGTCTGAACCACGCTGGTGGGGAAGAGGCCACGTGAAAACCACATTCCTGAAGTGCCAAGACAGCCTAAATTCAGTGAAGACCTGTTCCTGTGGGCTGAGGAAAGAGTTTCTGTGCTGTGGCTCTGAGAGTTTGTGTCAGACTGACTCAGTGTAGATCTTCTGCCTCTACAAGCAGTTGGCTGCTGTCGAGAGCCCACCTGTGATGCAAAATAGACATTTTGGTACTAACAGCAGTAAACTTCTCTCTGATACTTATCTTACTCGTGTGTTGTAGCAGGGACTGTGAGACACAATGTAACTTAGATCAATCCCCAGCTTCATCCAGCAGAGATGATTGTGGCCCCAAACCCCTCAGCAGGTGGGGCTGAGCTCCCCAGCCCAGCTCACTAACCCCTGGGTTCCAGCCCTGTTTCTGTTTTAACTTGGTGACTTTTAAATCTTTTCTTTTGTAAAAATGTGGTTGAAGTGGGTGTTGAAGCCTTTGCTGCTCTCTGGCAACAAGGGACTGCAAAGCACTTGCCATAATTACAGGCTGATGAACAGCACTGGGAGTCCCTGGTGTTGTCTGGAAGCTTTGTGGTGGTGCAGTGAGTTTCTGGGTGGATCAAAATCAGCCTCACCCCCTTTCCCCTCAGCTCTGAGGTGAGGGACAAGCACAGAGCCTGCAGGCTGAACCTTGTGTGGGTTGTCTCTCTGGATCATTGCTTGCCCCTGGAAGAGATTTTTCCTTACCCCTGTCTTGGTATTCCCCCTCTCTGGCACATCAGGGCAAGTGCACTGCCTTGGTTTGGGACTGACAAGAGAGAAACTGGGCTTGGAGAGCAGAGTGTGGCTCATCCCCTCTGCACTGGAATGGAGTAGGACCACAGGGGAGTGGAGATTGCCAGTGCCTTGAATGTTTGGGGGAGAAGTGGTGCAGAGGCAATCACTGGGTGAGCACAGAGCCTCTGCAGGGCCGTGCTGGGGGTTGTGTGAGGGAGGTGGTAGAGTTGAATGTGAGCTAAACAGCATTTCGTGAAAACCTGACTTCTCTGCTGCTCTTTAGGACAGAGAAGGGGCTGGAGTCCTCGTAAGGGGTATCTGAGCCCTCAGGGAGCCTGGCACAGCCTGGTAGGGCTGGTTGGGACTGCCAGATGGGGCTGTGCTGTTCTTGCAGGGACACGGGGGGAACAGGCTGGGTGGCAGAAACTGGGATGTTTCCAGCCTGCCTGTGTGTCCTGTTCCCAGCAAGTCCAGGTTCTCAAGAGCAAACTGGTACAGAAGGTCATATTTGCCTAATTAATGATTGTGCAGCTAGGCCAGCACAATGACATTTGCTTATCTTCTCTCTCTGCTGCAACTGAGCTGAGTGGGAAGCTGCTGCCCAGCTCCTCGGGGACCCTGACACTCTGCCCTCGTTAGAGATAATTAGCTGGGACAAGCTCCTTGTTTGACAGCTCTGCTCATCATTAGGGCCAGCACAGCTCATGCATTTTAATGCAACTCCCAGCAAAGCTTCAGCCCATGGCTCTGTCCTGGCCCCCCTCCACAGCTTTGCTGGAACGTGCCCGGCCTCCCGAGCCTGGCTGGCGCCTGCCTGGATCCTGCCCAGCCCCGTGGGGGTCCCCGGGTGCCTCAGAGCTCCTCGGTGCTGAGGCAGCTCTTGGGGGTGGCCGAGGGGACAAGGAGCAGCTGCTTCTCTGTCCCAGGGGTGGGAGGTTTTGGTTCTGTGGCACTGAGGCTGTGGTTGTGTGGCCTCCCACGGCCAAAACCGCCTGGCCTGGGCCCTGCCGCTTCCCCAGAGCTGCTCATTGGGTATCTGCAGGATGTGCTGCCTCAGGAGGGCTTGGTGGGTGACAAGGGGTAGCAGGAACTTTCTGGGGAGAGCTCCTGTCCTGCTGGGAGTGAGGGTTCTAAGGGGGGCACTGCATGAGCACACCTGGAGCTGCAGGAGGTTCTCTGGGGGAATCTGTTTGGGATATGGTGAATCCTGACTTTCTCTCATCCTGCCTTTGCTGAGAAACCTTCCCCTTGCTCCTTTCCTTATACCCATGTTGGATGTGGCCCAAAGATGCACTCTCATGGATTACTCTGCTGCCTTGAGGGAAGCTGGAAACTGTGGACCAGGAGTGCTGCAGCCTCAGGGGAAGCAGAGTTAGAGCACACAGGGCTGCTGGGCACAGCACCAAATGTCTTGAGGTGGAGAGGGAGCCCCTGTGCAGCATTTGGGGTAGTAGGGGCTACAACCTCTCCAGCGAGGAGGGTGGAGGAATAGCTCAGGGCCCAGTGTTAGACCTGTCCTGCTTTTACTGCGCTGGCTGCAGCTGGAGAGTTTGGTGCTGCTTGAGGGATGGTTTTTCTCTGTCTAGGTGGGCTCAGTCCGGCAGATATGGGTTCCTTTGCTGCCCTGACGGGGGGGATCAGAGGAATTGGTAGTTTGCCATGACAGCGCGTTCCCAGGAAGCCGCAGATGCCACAAACCCACGGGTACAAGTAGGGTGCTGTCAGCCTGAAGTTGAAAATCCACCCCTGGATGGGGGAAGAGCCTGGCTGCCAAGCACAGCTCAGACCCCAGCCCTGCCTCAGGCTTCTGCAAAGGTCACCAGCCTCCTGCTCCTGGCCCAGAGCCAGGCACAGGCACGTGGAGTGTTGTGAGGATCCAGCACCAGGCTGACAGCTGGCAAGAACGTGACAGCCCCCACCAAACTGCCAGAGGGCCCTGCCCAGGGTCACCTTGGGGCTGGCAGCGTTAGACCAGGCTGGGATAGCAGTGCTTGGAAGGGGGAATGGTGAAAAGTTATCTCATCAAGACAGCAGTGGAAGGAAGATGAATGAGAAGCTGGGAGAGGCACATGTGCTGTGTCAACCACCAGCACTGGGAAGTGAGGTCAATCCAGGACTGAGGGATTCCTGTTTAATTCATTCCTCAGGTAACAAAATCATGCCACTCTTCTTTAATAGTCCCAGCAAGTCACAAATATGGAACTGCCCCTTGGAACATGAAATTTGGGCCCATGTTCTGGTTGTGGAGGGAGCGTGGTAGGGAATCATCCCCAAAACCTACACTACAAAATAATAATTGAAGCAGAGAAAAAGGTTAACTGGGGAAAGCATCCAAGCTGGAAAGGCCTTGGGTGGGATGGCTGGACTAATCCTGCTGTTTGGGACTTGGTGGTTCTGAATTCTGGAGTTTGCTGGTATCTTGAAGCAATGTTTGAATTTTGCCTCTCTCACTTGTGATTCCCAGCAAGTCGCAGTCACTGATCCAAAAACCAGTTTGAGATTAAGGCTCTGCTCCTCAGCAAACGTTTTCTTACCTGTTTACCTTTATGAATTAAACAGCATTTTCCTTGTAAGTTCCCAACAAGCCCCTCTGTATTCAAACAAGAGGGATATTTGGGGAGCAGTAGCAAAAGCAGCATGTCCTTTCCTGCTGGTCTCATAGCTAAGCCTGTCTTTCCCTCCTGGCTTGGAGCCTCTTGGTTTGGAATCACTGTTGCAAAGGGATGTGACTTTTAGCATTTCTGTGAATCAGCCCAGACCTGGTAACAGCACAGGTCAAAATGTAGCCTGAAAGTCATCCCCCATCCTATGGCATTAATCAAGGAGACATGAGATTTACAAACTCACTTGGACAATTTCAGCAAATCCTTTCAAATATCACTGCAGTGTTTGTTTTGAGATCCACAGGACTCAGTTCTTTCCAGACAGCTGGTCTGGGATGCTCAGGCTGTTGGGGCTGGGAGTATGTGCTGTGCTCACTCCCACAGCTTTGCTCTCTCCCTGGAATTTGCTCTGGGGATGAGGAAATGGCAGCAAATATCCTGGTGGCTCTGCCCGTAAGTGACAAATCATTCTGGATTTTGGGGATCAAGATGGAGCCAGGCTCATTGCAGAGGGAAGGACAGGAGACCATGGGTAGTGATGGGGGAAACACTGGTTGGACTTAAGGAAAATCTTCCACAGGAGGGTGGTGCAGTCCTGGGACAGGGCCTGGAGAGGTGGAGGTTTTCAGGAGAACAGGGGGCCCTGAGTGACCCACTGGAGCCTTGCAGCCAGCCCTGCTTGGAGTAGGAGCCTGGGCTGAGACCTCCAGAGGTCCTCCCAACCTCGCTGTTCTGTGCTGCAGCTTCTGTACTGCAGCTCCTCCCTGCAAAGCAGCCAGCGAGGAGGGGGGTGAGTCGTGGTCTGAGGAAGAGCAGCTTCCAGGTGCTGGCTGGAGGGGTAGGGCAGGAGGGGAGGGAGTCCAGTAGCTCTGTTCCCTCCCTCCCCTGGGGTATGGACAGTCACCCTCCTGCCTGAGCTCCTTCTGCAGCCACGTGCTGTGCTCTCTCTTCTCCCACCCGCCCAAGGAATTGTCTCGTGTGCCAAACCATCACCTCCAGGAGAGGTGGCTGCAGGCACGGAGGGCAGGATGGAATCATTGGCCACGTGCTGGATCACCTAGAGCCCAGTGAAGTGGAGCAGCAGACAACAAGCTGGCTCTGTGTGAGCATCCCTGGGGCTGCCCTGGGGCTGTCAGCCTCGGGTGCTGGCTGGCCATGGCCAGCAGAAGGCCCTGGTGGCTCTCCATGACTGACCGCTGGCTTTTCCAGCCCTGCTGGTTCCTGACACACTGCTCATCCTGGCCAGCTGCCCGAGCCCTGGAGGGGACGAGGTGGGACGTGGCATGGCCAGTTGTGTCAGGGCAGAGCTGGTGGCCTGATGGTGGCTGGGGTCTTGGGGGACAGGCAGGTGAGACCAGTCTGGGGCCAGGCAGGGTCTGATTGAGCCTGGGTGGAGAGGTGGAGAGGGACATGGGGGTTTAGTTTTTATAATCAGGAGTCATAAGAAAGAAAAAAAAAAAAGCTCAGCTAATAAAATCTACATATGCAAATGAATTGCCAAAATCTCCCTGCCATGTTCCTGCCACCATCTCTCCTGCAGCCAGGGGCTGAGCTGGACTGGGGACGCTGGGCATGGGGAGATGGACACACGGAGCTGTGTGAGCAGGTGGAGTTCCCTCCACTCTCCCCGCTCCTGCCACACACCGTGGGCTCAGGTTGGGCTCGTTGGCTGCAGGAGGAAGGGCTGAGAAGGGTGGCCATGCCAGCTCGGGACTGGCCACAGAGGCCTTTGCCTGGCTGGACTCTGCTGGTCTGTGCATCCATTGCAAGCATTTTCCAGGCAGCCATTGCCATGGTAACACTGGAAATGGTGCTGGTTCAGGCCAGCCAGAGCACTCACACACAGAAAATGGCATTTCTGAGATGGGAGTGGGGCTCTGCTCAAAGGGCCTCAGGGATGTGGCTGCTTTGAGAAGGTCCTTGTGCCCTGGTGCCCCCAGGGATGTGTCCCCCAAGCAGAGGAGAAATGAGGTGGAGGGAGCAAACAGGGTGGGACATGCTAGGGAAAAGGGAGCAGCAGGAAGGGGATTTCTCTGGCAGTGCTCCAGGCATGGATGGGGCCAGGATTTTTGTGCTTCAGCCAGGTATTTATTCCCACGGAGACTACTCACACATTCCAAGGCATTTTAATTTCCTTGACAGCCCTTTAAATTCCTTGACAGACCCCTCCTGCATGTGTCGTGAGACCCAGGTGGCCTTTCCCAGCTGAGTCTCACCTGGTCAGCAGGATGTGAGGTGACTCTGCCCCCGTAGCCCATCACTGTCTGTGTCTGCTCATTTCATTCCTTAGGATGCTATCCCTTGACTTTTGAGGCTGGTCAAGGACCTGAGGTTGGTTAAATCCTTCCCCATAAAAGCCATGTATGGATTTGAAAGGTTTCAAGGGGTGGAAAGTCTTCACTCCTAACTTTAAGCTGCCTTGCTCCAGCTCTGGGAATGGAGCCTTGTCACACTTTGCCCGCAGAGCAGGATTTTGCCATACATGGGATTTTCTCCTCTTTTCTCACACTTTATCCTCTCAGACTATTGAGCTTCAAGACCTGCTGCAAGGCTTTTCCTCTAGAAATCATTAGCTGTTGCTTTTTCTTTTCACAGCAGTTCTCTGCCACTGTTTTAAAGGGTGGGACCTGTGTGCCAGCACCAAAATTGGAGGGAAATCTCCTTGAATGCAGGCACTAGGCTAGTGGGTTTACACCTGGCCAGGTGGTCCTGGAATGTGCAGAGTTAAAAGTACCGTGGAAATCACTCATACCCAGACCCACTTGTCCTGCTGAGCTCTCTTCTCTTCTTTGAATGCTGTGTCACCTTTCATTGGGTTTTTTTTTCCCTGTCTTCTGCACAATATGCTGAAGAACAAGGTGAATTGAGGCCTTTGTAGGGCTCTGGGAAAGACATTTTGTTGGAAGGGCTTGTGGAGCTGCTCTCTGTAGTGGGGAGCAAGGCAGTGGGTCCTCTGTGGAGGGACCAGCAGGTCCCAGTGGCAGGAGAGGGTGGAAGGTGACAAGACCGTGGCAAGGGAGCTGGCAGTGGGTGTGTGTGGCTGAAGCCGTGGTGGCAGTGGCTAAAGCTGCTGGCTCAGAGCCCGGAGTGAGCCGGGAGTTTCCATGGGAACTGCTGGAGGATGCTCAGAGGGCAGCGCGGGCTCTGCCGCGCCGGCCCCGAGCGCAGGTGGGAGCTCCCCTTGCTGGGGACCTGCAGGTACCCGGGGAGGAACCAACTCGTCCTCAGTGCCAAGGGAGCGATCCTCACTCAGCCAAACCCCAGAGCACCGCACAGAGACGCCGCCTTTAACAGACAGAAGGCACAAGCAGGAGAGCAGCTCCGGGCACGACTAGCGCACGGCGGGACCCGCAGCAACCCCCGAGCTGTGCCGAGAGTCCCATCCGTGAGTCCCAAACCTGTCCCCCGTGCCCAGCAGAGCCCGGAGCAGCCAGCTCCCGGCCCAGAGCACAGCTGGGGCTGTGACCCCGTCCTTAGTGTGGCTGCACGGTGTGGAGCCGCTCGCTGCGCTGGGGGATGCAGCGCTCGGCTGGATCGGGGCTGGATCGGGGCTGCAATGCTTGTTTGAGCTGAGCCTTCCCGGCCACCCTGAACTGGCTGCTGATGAGCGTGAGTGGGGAGAGCCCACCCTTGGTGCCTCCCTTTGCTTGACCTGGTTCCAGACGGGCTCTTTGCCCAGCACTGGGACCAGCTGTGTTGGCAGCAGCTGCTCCAGGCACCAGCCAGCCCCTTTCCCCAGGCTGCTCCACTTCTCTGCAAGCCTTCGGTGACCACATCGTCACCAGCCCTTTGCATACCCATGGGAGCTTTACTGTGGGCGTCATTCATTGCTGCTGCTGCACCCAGGAGACAGGCTTCCCTCCACAATCACCCCAGTTTCCCAGATTGAGGGTATTTACTCAGGTGCCCACGAAGCCCATCTCCAGGAGTGTCTCTGCCAACTCACTGGTGCTGCTGTCAGGGTCAGTGACCTGCCCTTTCCAGGCTCTCCCTGTGATATGTGAAAAGGAAATTTACTATCACATCTGCCAAGCTCCAGACAACTCTTTCTGGCAGTGGGTAGGTGGGATCTGTCTGAGGCTCAGCTGGTTCACCCTCAGTTCCTTCAGAAGCCCTGGACATGCCTGCTGCCCCATGGCCCCTTTCTGCTCTCTTCTCAGCTGGGGTCATGTTGCCATCTGTGGTCACCTTTGTCTCCTCTCTGCTCCCCACGGTGGGAATCCCCCAGTTCTCCCAATAAAATAATGAGCTTGGGCAGAGTCTCCTACTGCTCCTCCTGCAGCTGCCCTGAAGGGCTCCACTCTGGGGATGGCTTTGAGGAGGAAATGGGAAGATGACCTTGGCTTCCTTTCCCTCAAGCCCATCCTGTTCATCTCTCGCTTGCTGTCCATTTTCTCCAGATCTTTTCAGCCCTTAGATTCTCCCTAAGACCCTTTTCCCCCCATTTTCCTGGAACTGCTGTTCGGTGCCGGTAATGACCCACGGGAACAGAAGGACACTGCAGGTCCCATGCTGGTGTTCCAGCCAGCAGGGCTGGGCTGGGCTGTTTGCTGTTCTCTGGCTGCTACATCCATCCCTGGACCATGAGGATGGAGCCAGGACCGCATTCCTACCTGTAGGATCCACTCAGCCATGAGGGTGGACCCATGCCCACATCACAACTCTGGTGTCCAGCCCTGTGCTCTGTCCATCATTGTTAACACCCTCCAGAGGAACGGGAGGCTCTGGGCCTCACAGACCTGGCTCAGAGCAGCTCAGCAGGAAGCATCCTGGGCTCCAGGGATGAGCGTGGCCAGAGGTACCACCTCCCCGTTCCAGCCAGCACCACGAAGCCAGGAAAAGGGATGGCTGATCCAAGCATTGCCAGCTCCCTGGTAGAAAACCCCAGTGCTGTGAACAGGAATTATGAATGGCAGCAGTGGGGAAGGAGGGAAGAGGCTGTGGAGGACTGTTTGGCCCCATCCTGGCTCGTGGGATGAACCAGTGTGGAATCCTTATACGAAACAGAAGAAGTGGCTGGTAGGGCACCGTGCAGCTCCTTGGAGGAGGAGGATGGTGAGGGTTGACGGTGATGAGCTGTGATGGTGCAGGAAAGCCTTGGCACCATTGTGCAGTGGGAGTGATGGGAAAGGCTGGCCAGGGGAGGCACCGCTTTCTGCAACAGCCTTCAAAGAGTTTCCTTAAGTGTTGCTGCTCTTCAGGGCTTCCTCCTCCATGGGAAAAAAAAAAAAGTAGGGAAAAAAGGAGATGAGGAAGAGCAATCTCTGGGTGCGGGATGAAAGCGGCCTGTCTTGACTATTTACCCAGCAATTATAAGTAAATCGGTGGTGCCTAACGGGGCCGGTTGCCATAGTGACGATGGGATGGAAGGACCAGCATTTGGTCCTGGCTGCAGCCAATCAGGCTGGGAAGCCCAAGCTGCAATATAAAGTAAAGATTCCCATCTTCCAGCCACGCACTTGCCAAGAAAGGGAAATAGGTTCAAGAGTCTGGGGAAAAAAAGTGCTGCGGCCGGCGGCAAGCAGGGCGGCTGCTCCCGTCATGGCGGACTGCGAACGCCCGGGCAGGTGAGAATCCCAACTCTCCCCATCTCCCGCTTATTGTTCTCCTGCGCCGCGGTCCCTCCACCGCCCCACCCCACCCACGCCGCCGCCCCGACCCCCTCGCCCCGGCACCCACAATGAAACCCCCCTTTGGGCGGGAGACAAAGAGAGGCGGGGGGAGAAAGGCTCCACCATTCTCCCCAAATTGCCATCGTAGGCCTTTCAAATCAAATTTCGCAAAGCAGCTTCATCAAAGGCCCCCGGCTGAGAGGCACGAGCCCCATATTCCTGCCCCCCCGGCAGGTCTGGGGTGGTGCGGTGATCCCATACAAAGTCGGCATCGCTCCAGAAGTGTCTTTGCAAAAAAAAAAAAAGAAAAAAGGGGAAAAAAAAGGGGGGGGATATGGAGATAAAAAACGCAAGCGAGAAAGAACGGCGCCTAAATTGCTCATCGTCTCCCCATCTCATTACTGGCGACTTCTGAGGACGGATATTTCCAAAGGCTGCAATGAAAGACTTGTGAATGGAGCCCCCCCCGGATGAGATCAAAGCCCGAGGCTGGGACGCCAGGGTGTGCCGGAGGAGGGGGCGAGGGCCGGCGGCGCCGCAGGATGCTGGGGGGAGCCTTCCTCCCCTGCTGCTGCTGCCCTCCATGTTTCCCGGTGTCGCTGCCGCCGCTGCCTGACCCATCTTGCAATGGAGACCAGGGACAGCGGCCAGATCCCAACGGCTGGAACCCAGACGAGCAAACTCCGTTGGCTCACAGTTCGGCAACTCTCCCAAAATTCATGGTTAATAAAGGAGCTTATTCCGTCCGGGACCTCTCCAGACACCTCGAATTGCAGATGAGCAGGTGGCTTCCCCACCGCTGGAGCCCACTCCTTGGGTCTCTTCTCTCCTCACATCGCGACATCGCCAGCCTGGTGAGCCATCAGCAGAAGGGCCGAGGACAAAGGCAGGAGGACAGAAGTTGTGCCACTTTCCCTTCCCGCCGCCTCCCTTCAAACGCGGGCTGCTTTCTTCTGCTCAGTGATAAATTTGGCTCCGGGCGGCGTTCCCACCACCGGCACCACCGGCAGCCGGGCGCCCCATCAGCGGCACGGAGAGCAAACTCACAGATGGTAAAATAAGAGAGTCGTGTAGGGTTCAAAGAGACCTTCTATGTCAATTGTTATATTATTAGGTAAACTCCAAGAAGAAAATCTTTTAATCCACTGTGGCTAATCCAGTCCACTTTTGTTGGCCAGGACATATTCAGCATCAACAAAAGGCTCTGGCCGACGGACACCGGCATACATAATGTATTGATAACTGCGGGAGCCGGCTCGGCGGCAGAAAGAGCCACTGCTCGGGCCAGCAGTGGGGGCCGGCAGGAGGATTTGCCTGACTTTTATCAGTTTTATTTTCATTTCAAAGAACGCGGCTGATATTTGCACTGCACTGCTTACCAGGGGAGCACAAAGAGGGCAGGGATGTTCCCAGCTCCAGCCGGCCCCGAAACCCCACCGGGATCCTGCCAGGACCTCAGTGGGACCCTCACCCCTCACCGCCTCTCCAGGGCAGTGGTGGCACAGAGGGCTGCAAGGCCAGGTTCATTCTGGGCCTGGTTTTGGGGTGGTGGTTCCTATGGGGACTTGGCAGCTGGGGTGGCTCCCCTTAAATCAGCCATGCCCTGGCATTTACCCTGGGAAGATGCTGCTGCTCTGGGATGGGGGAATCACCTTCCTCTAAGGACATGGGATACAACTGATTCTAAGGACATGGGATACAACTGATGCAGGAATAGAAGTGTCCATGCTGTGAAGAGCCGGCGCTGCTGGGGAGGAGAAGCGGAGATCACACCTGGACTCACCTTGTCTTCCCAACACAGCACAGCAGAGACCAGAGCCAAGGAACGTGGAAAGGAAATAAAACCAGCGGCAGCAAAGGGCAGGTGGGACATGAGTGGGGACCATGTGGCCACAGCCCGGCTGATGTGGGTGTTGGGGCAGGAGGAGGCGGGAGCTGGTGGGAATGACCTGAGAGGGGTTGAGGTAGCAGCTGCGGATGCTGGAGGTCAGCAGGGCACACCGGTCACCCACCCCCTCCAGGCACTGGGTATGGCCTGTCCTGAGCAATGGGCTCCGGTGGGGCAGTTCTGGGTGAGGGTCCACACCTGGTCTACAGCAGGGCAGGAGGGCATGGATGGCCAGGCTGGGTCCACAGTGATTGAAAACAGCTGTGAACTACATGGCATTAGTGGCTATGGGATGAGGATGGGGCTGAGCCAGCAGGGAACTCTGGACAGCAAGGAACTGGGGTCTCCGGTGGGTGTGACCTCACTCAGGAGCCCATGGCCCTCGCAGGATCCCCTTGAGTCCAAAATGTCCTTATTCCTGCTGCAGGGGGCTCAGTGCCATCCAAGGCCAGTGGTTCATGTGTAGCCATGAGGATCTTCAGTAAGAGCATGGAAAGGAAGCAGCAATGGAGAAACCAAAAGGACTCACTTCAAAGAGCCCAGATGCCTTGCCCAGGGTTTTGTCCTCAGGACAAGGGACAGCAGAGGAGTCCCTCTCCTGAGAGGGACTGGGGGGCTCACTGCACCTCCAGATGCCCTCTGAGGTGGGCACAGACATTCATCCATTAGGATAGTGCTTACAAGGCACTGACAGGCACGAGTGACCCAGGGAGGAAACAGCCTCACAGGGATTTGGTTGTTACTGCAAGCCCCAGGTCGAGCTGTTCAGCTCTTGCTGCACTCACAGATACCAGGAATCCTCCAGAACTACAGTCCCCCTCCAGTGGGGTTAAAATGGCCAAAGCTAAAAGCTCCTGCAGGGGATAGATGCACAAACAGTGATTAAGCAGAAAGCTGTGAGTCACCAGCCCTGGACAGTCCATCTTGAGATCCACCAAGACATCCAAGGGACAGGAGGCGGGGATGTGGATGCCGCCCTGAAGCAGAGGCTCTTCAGAACGCTGAAGTGCAGTGGGTGCTCACTGAGCCTCACTGCCCAACCCAGACAGTTGCTCTGATCATCACCAAGGCATTCCCAAAATTCCCAACTGCTCCACGTGGTCCATCCAGAAGTCTGCCCAGCACAGAAGCTGCCAGGCCAGACTGACACACAAGGAGCACAAACCACCTGGGAGACAGAGGATGAGAATTCAGGCTGAATCATCAATTTCCATCAGGCAGAATTTTCATGGCAGGGGTCTCCAGGCAGCTTTAGATTCAGCAGCTGTTGAATGCAAGACTAAGCTAAATAGGCTGAGCTAAAGATGTTCAGCATTGGAGACCTGGAAATACCCCTCCGTTGGGAACAGGGAGACATGGACATCCTGGGCAGACACCTCTGCTCCATGTCCCACTGCAGGACAAAGCTCAGGTGGGCTGGGATGATTTCTGACATTGACTGGTGTCTCGCGAGACATCGCCCACAAGGTGGTCACCCAAGACCATGGGCACTCACCTCATGGCCCTGGGAGAGTCACAGAAGTGTGGGAAGAGGAACCAAAGTCCGTGTCAAGCTCCTCTGTGAGACGAGTTCTCCATGACATGGCCTTGGCACACTGGGGAAGATGCTGCCAATAGGAAGAGTCTAAGTCCAAGGTCTGGACAAGATTTGGAGTTGTACATCTGCTTCCAGATGTGTTTTCTCCTGTTTTGAGCCACTGTAACTATAAAGGATCAGGATGAAAGACAACACGAGGCTGGATTTGCTCACATTTGCCAGCAGTGGGTTCTCTGGATGCTGGTCGCTGTGCCAGCCAGCACGTGTCCATGGAAGGACTTCTGCCAGGAGATGCACTGGTAAGAGAATGCCCAGCAGGACAATCCAAGTGGGAGTCTGTTCTCTGGGAGAACACCAGGAGAGCCCTGAGGTGAGATGGCCAAGGCTGCAGAGGTCTGGCTGCTGTCAGCTCCCACTGTGGGGGAGAGGAGCTGCACAGGCTGAAGGGCACAGCATGAGCGCGAGTGGTGTGAGATGGTTGGACACCAGATGGTTGGACACCAGATGGTGTCTCCAGCCCTGCAGAGCAGGGGAGTGGCAGGAACCTCCCTGTCCAGATGGGGACAGGGGAAGAAGGACTGGGAAGCAGCTTCTATGGAAAACAGCCCAAGGCTTGGGGTCTGGAGGAGATGGGACACTCAGAGGTGCCTGGCCTGATGCTCACATCTCCAAGGAGCAGTTCTTGTAATCTCTTCCCCAGGGAAGTGGGATGCCATGGGATGCTCATGATCACAATTCCATGACTCCCCCTGCTCCCAGACGTTCTATTCTGGAGAGGACTTGTCTCTGCTGTGGTTCACCTGCCTGGCACAGAAAGGGGAGATCTTAGGAGAGAGGCAGAGAGTTGCCAAGTAGTGAGCACAGGTGACAGGCACAGAAGCTGTGGCAGAAGGGGACAGGGAATCTCATGGCTGACATCCAGTGCCAGAGCAGGTTTGCCTTGGCTGTGGAGCAAGTCTTGGATCTCTTCAAACACAGAGACCCCCCCCCACTTCTCTGAACTTCCTCCCACAGTGAATGATTTTGTGAGCAATTTCTCCAGTTTTCTGTCAGAGAAATGAGACCAGCGTTCTCCATATCTGTTCACCTCATGCTGGAAAACCTTGAGACGAGTCAATGCCAAGATGATCTCCTGTGCTGGGCTTGTGCTAGGGCAGTTAAAGCAGCAGAAGAGTTTGGAGACTCTCCTCTAAGTGTGTGGATAAATGGCTCCCACTGAGCACCCCCAGCTCATCAGCCAGGACTGTTCCCTGCAGGAGGAAGCAGGTCGGCCCCAGGCACTGCTGAGCTGTGTCCAGCACTTTGGCTGGTCAGGACCTCAGCTGGTGTCCATCAGTGCTGAGCCTTTCCTGGCACTGTCCCACTAACTCCCATTATGGAGGAGGAACCCTGCAAGGAAACCTCCAGTGACCCTTGGGCAGGTCACGGGGGGTGGAGGGGCTCCAGGACATGGCCATGCTGAGCCCTGGCCACCTTCACTAGGTGCTGGTGACACACCAGTGCGGGGGCCCCATCCCCCAGCTCGGCCAGGAGGGGTGGCCCTTGCTGGGGAGGTGGCATAGGACGGTTGCCGCAAGGAAGGGCCACCTCACAGGGAAGATGGCAAAGATGGGCAACCCCACCTGCAGCTGGGGATTTTCAAGGTGCTGCTGGGAAGCAGGAGGTTGGGAAAGGAGTGATGGAGGCTGGGATCTCAGTGTGGGTAGAGAGAGATCCCAGAGGGTCTGTGGCTATCTTACCAGAGGGCTGAAAGAGCAGAGACTCCCAGAAGTGTCCTGCCAGGACTGGGAGTCCCCCAGCTGGGGCTGGCCAGTCCCCCTGGCCTGGAATGCACCTGGTCCTGCAGCACACACAGCGTGTTGTGCCACAGAAGGGCCCGGCAAGGGCTCTGGCTGGCAGGTTGTAACCTCCTGCCAGCACAGCTGTCCTGCCTGACACGGGCAGCCACCAGGAGCCCGCTACTGGCAATTAGCTGCCAGTGGCAATTAGCTTCTGGCTGCTGGGCTGCCTGGGCACACTGAGCCAATGCTTCCCCAGGGCATGGGATCACTCAGAGGAGCATTTGGGGCATCTAATGCCCTGTCTGAGGAGCTTGAGGCTGAGAAAATCATTCTGCAGGAGAATTAAGGGGTGGAAATGCCGTGGGGCTTCCCTCAGTAGTGCCCGATGTGATCACAGGGACCCTTTGCCCAGGACCGGCTGGGGTATGGACCTCAGCAAACCAGCCACAGCCTCAGCTGCTGGCGTCACTTCGTGGGCTCAGAACTCTCCCGGTGAAGGACAACGGCGAGCTGGGACCTAAACTGTACCTGTCAGGCAGAGTGCAGAGGCAAAATGATTTCTAGAGCTTGCCCTGGATGTATGAGCGTTTCTGAGATGTCCTCACAAGCCTCCCTGCACCCAGCAAAGCCGACCATAAACCCGTGGGCCACTAGGTGGACTCACAACAAACCAAAATTGCGGGATAGAGAGTTCCCTGACTGTCTTCCTCATCTCCAGGGAAAGCCTCGTCAAAGCAGAGGCACCGCCAGCGAGACTCGTCCCAGGAGAGAACAGAGAAACAGCAGCGTGTGTCCAACTGGCCCCTGCCTGGTCACCAGAGGTGGAAAATTAGCCAAAACATAGTCTACAGGCCTTACTCGTCACAGAATTTTTGCCAGCTCCCTGGGAGAGCTGACCCTCCAGGAGGAGTGAGCCAGGAACGTGGGGACCAGCTCTCCAAGCTGCACTGCTGATGGAGATCGTATCCAAAGGGTCACACTGGAAATCTCGGGGCTACAGGACAGACATCGAGGCACCACCGAGCACTGAGGTGGCTCTCACCAGCTGAGGTGGTGATCACAGTTAAGGCAGAAGATCTTGCCCAGCATCACAAAACAGATCTGCGAGAGCGGAGCAGCCAATATTTCTGCACTGCACCAGCCTTCCCCCACCTTCCAGCAGCCCAGGTCGCGGGCACTGAGGGCTGGGTGAAGGAGGTCTGTCTTTTCTGGCAGAATCAAACCGATTGGATTATCTATCACAGGCTGCTCTGGGAGAACCCTTTTGCAGGAACCAGCTGTTTCCATGCATCTGTTCCTTGTGTTCTTCTCGTCCCATCCCGTCGTGGGGACCCTGGAGCAGAGGGCGAGCAATGGCCTGGGCTAGTGGGTGGGCCATGGCTCTGCAGTGGGGCTTGGAAACCAGAGACAGGGTTGTCCCCTGACACTGCCACTCCCTCCTGCCCCAGCTCTGTAAGCTGGGACCGTTTCAGCAGGGATAACCACTCCAGAGGCCCAGTGCTCAAGACAGAGCACACCCTGCTCCAGACGTCTCCCTCTCACAGAGAGGCAAGATGTGAAGTGTGTCCTTCAGGACCGTGGGAACAGGTTCCACTCCTATGAGTGGGGAGCACAGGGTGTCCCTGCCTGGCCCAGCTCCCCTGGAGACGTCTCCTGGGTAAGGTGGTCCCAGCAGGGACAAGCTGACATCTCTTCTTTCTGCAGAGTGGCACTTCTGGGATGCGTTTGGACGGCGTCCCACCCCTGGTACCCCAAGAGGAGCAGCGAGCCTGGTGGTCTGGAGCATGGAGAGGCAGGAGTGCAGGGCACAGGCCCGGGCTGGACCCCAAAGGTGGGTGCAGGAAGGCGTGTGGGGTGTCACTGATGGGTGCTCACCTTCACCAGCTGGGGATGAAGAGCACTGGGCATTGGTGGTGCTGGCTGAGTTCTTGTGCCATTGCTTTTGACAGAAGGTTGATCAAAACCAGGGGAGTTGTAGGGTCTGGGATGCAGCAGGGATCTGTCAGGGTCTTGGATGTGTCAGGGTCTCAGATCTAGCAGGGGTCTGTGAGGGTCTCTTTGCTCTGCCAGATATGGGAACCTTTCCCCAAAAAGAGCACAGAGGCCAGGTGGGGAGGCCTGGGGGACACACGAGGTCCTGGCACCCCTATCAGTTCATACACTTCTATGCCACAGCCCTGAGCTGGGATGGGAGCCCAGGGCTTATCTGGGGTGGCTGGGACAGGAGTGAGAAGAGAAGCCCATGTGAACAAACTGGGCCTTGCCCAGCCAGCACAGAGGAACATCAGCTGATAGCTGTTACTGCGGTTATGGATGGTGCAAACCAAGCACAGGAGAGTGGCCACAAGCTGCTGTGACTTTCCTTGGCTGGTTGGAACAGAGGAGGAGTATGGGGAAAGCTCTGACCAAAACTCCAGTCCTGAGCCCAAAACATGAAGCTAGAGGTGGCTGATAGTCAGAAAGGAGCTGGGGATGGTCTGAGGGCTGGTGGCAGGAAGGTCACAAAAGTGTGAGAAGATAAGTAAGAGTCCCTGTCAAGCTCCTCTGTGAGGAGGGTGCTGGGTGAGAAGCTCATCCACAGCAGCCTCCCAAGGCATGGCGTGAGCTTGTCTGTGATCTTTTTTGGGGGAAATATCGGGTTTGGAGGCTCTGTAATCCAGCAGGAAGGGCAAAGCAGAGCTGGGGGAAAGAGGCTGATGCCAAGGCAGTCACAAAGGGAAATACCTGGAGATGAAGGCAGAACAAACCCCTGGGAGAACAGGCCAGGGTGCTGGGACAGTGCAGGGGCTCAAGGTTACACACTGGGGCTTCCATCTGCCGTTTGGGCATCTGCACCACCATGGGCAAACACTGGCAGCTGCAAAAACAGTTCAGACAGCTGCCTTAGCTGGTCCAGGCCCTCCTCCCCTTACATTCCTGGAAGGAGGTCACCCTGGCTACAGTTTTGTTATTTTTGATGTGAGCAGTAAAGCTTTTGTCCCATCCACCCGCTCCAGGCCTGTACCCCAGCATAAAAAGGGGATTTGCAAGCAAGTACCCATGTGGGAACAGGAGTGGACTGGGAAACTGGGATGATTTTTCTGGAGGGGAAGGATCTGAGTGCCCAGAGCAGCCAGGCCCTGCAACCTTCCCACTGCCTGGAACATCAGGCTCCATCATGGGCTTTATGAAAGAGCAGGATCTGAGTGAAAAGGCATAAACTTGGTGTCCAAATAGTGCTTCATCCTTTTTACCCAGCATTAGAAGCAATGTGTTTGCCTTTTTGATCCGGGGAATCCAAAGAAGGAGGCACACCCAGGCTGCCTGTGGGACCTTCACCCACAGCTCCATGGATGCTTTGGCAGGCTGACATGGCCAGGGTGGGCAGATCTCTTTAGACCCCACAAAAAGGGATGCTGTGATAGTCAAAATCAGCATCACTCACTTCCACTCTTGCCCCCAGCCCTGGCATGGCTGTCTATGGGCATCCTCACTGCCCACACTGAGATCTGCTCCATCCATCCCTCCCAGTGAGGCAGGAGCTCTCATCCAGCCCTCAGCCTGGACCTATCCATGGCCACTTCTCTGCTTTGTTCTCCTGCCATCCATATCCTGTGTCTCTGCTTGCCTGTCCTCTCAGTGGCAGTGCCACTGGGCTGCTGGTGCCTCACTCCAGCCGGGCTCTTCAGGGTGCCCCAGGTGCCTAGCACCACAACACCAATACTTTTATCTTGATTGCTAATACATTTTCTTCCTCTTGTTCTGTAAGCATCATCTTGCCAGCAGTCCAAGAGGGAGCTGTCAGCCCCCTCTTGCACCCAGGACATTATTTTCTTGGCAGTCCCTTCGGCCATCATTGGTCATGTAGTCAAACCCTGGGTCCTGCCTCAGCACTGAGGGTGCTGCAGGCCCGAGGTGGGAGGCAACACATCCCTCTGAGCGAGCTGCCCTTTGCCTTTGTCGGTGATGGGTGTAGGACCTCATATTCCAGAGTATTTCTATCTATCCCTCAGTTCCAAAAAGGTTTTTGAATAAAACCACCGAATTTCGGCATCGCTTACAACCTTGCAGGAGCCTTTTAAATGGCAGCCAAAGGTTGAACAGCACCATCTAGTGCGCTCCCTCTCGAATCCGCCCGCGCCAGAGGGACGCCAGCTCACACCCACGCACATCCCTGCCGCTGGAAGGGAATGCTGGATGCTGACAGCCCACCAGCCATCACCCCTCAGCACCAGCTCAGGCCCACCTTGCTCTGGTAGCAACAAAGAGGAGAATTCATTTGGGAGGACTCTTGTCAGTGCTGAAGCTGATCCAAGCAGTTTCAGGCTCTGCAGAAGGGATGTTGGAGAGCTTGTGGGTCCTGAGGCATCTTGGCAGGAGGGGAGGGTGCTACAGAAAATATCCCTTTGCAAGGAGGCTCTGGAATTGCACTGCACCAGGGCTGCCTGGATGCAGCACAGACTCTTCAGGCCAAAGGCTGAGAGCAGTTCCTTTTCTCCAGTGTTTGCTGTTTGTTTCTTCCAGGCAGAAAGGAATGTGTGCACTGGAAGCTGGGAAGTGTCCAGAATCCAAGGTTCACATGGGGCCAGCCTCAGTGGCAGGGTGACACCAGAGATGCACCGAAACACCAAGGCCATCTCAGTGGTGGCAGTTTTGGTGTAAGGGTGATATTTGGGGTAAAAGGCAGAGCTACACGATCAGCTGATGAAGAAGGAAAAAATAACCAGGTTTGTTTCATTGGCCTCAAAGACCTCGCAATCTGATTCCTCCCGCACACAGTCAGGAATGTTCCATTTGGTTTATCACCTGTTTGATGTTCTCAGATAAATCTGGAAATAAGTGATTTTGGCCCCTGGCAGAGTGCAGGGATCAGTCTCCTCATCATGAGCCACCTGAGGGGTAAAAGGCAGGAAAGGGGCTCCAGAGGGAGCCCATGGCTCTCTCAGCCCCTAGCATCCCTGCTAGAGGACCAGAAAATAATGAGGCACTGTGAGGGCTTGGCACTGACCTGTGGGGAATTTGCCTCTTCTGGCCTACGAAGGGGCAACTGCCCGGCTGCCTTTGCTGGAGCAGGGCAGTGCTGGCTGTGCTTTCCCTGCCAGCATGCACAGAGTGATGCTGCACTGCTGGAAGGGACCTGACGGCTGGTCTGGAGGCCCCTGGCCCCTCTGCGTGCCTGAGGGTGGGGCAGGGGCTGGCTCCTCAATCCGGGCTGTGTCACCTGAGCTGGTGGGAGAAAGATGAGCCTCCAGCACCTCTCCTACCTCCCCAGGTCCAGCCCAACCCGAGTAGCAGTGAGGAAAGGCCAGGGAAGGATGGCAGCATGAGGGAAGGCATGTCAAGCCCCAGCACTTCAACCACCTGCAACCTGCTGCACCCAAATTCATCACCCGCCACCTCGGGTTCTCCCTTGCCACGGAGAAATCGTGCTCTGGTTTCTCAAATTAACTCAGTTCAAGCCATGAATCTTGCTGGGCCTTTCTCCAGGAGATGAAAAGCTCTCTAATACCTGATCATCTCTCACCCATGAAGTGGCTGAAGTGCTATAATGGAGGCGTCTCTGGGGCTCCTTTGAACTTGCTGGGGAGGCTGCGGGCCTCAGCTACCCCCCTGCAAAGCAGGGCTCACTTTTAACTCTCCTCCACCTTCTCCCAATTCCTCAGCATCCTTTCCTAAAACATAGATGCTGGAACCCTTCTGCTGTAGCACCCAGCTCCATCTCAGCTGGACATGCCCCATGGGGACCCTGCTGCTCCCACATTACCCCTCCTGCCTCCTAAACTCCCCCCGATCTGTCCTTGCCAGATCGTGGGTTTCCAGCAGAAGGGCCCTGTGTTCAGTGGACAGACTCTTTCACGGCTGCTTGCATTCAAGCACGTTTTATTTGCCAGGGACTCGGCTTGTGAAGTTTTCTACAGCTGTCTTGACCTCGTCCATGTCTCCTGCCCCTCTCATTTCCCTCACCCCGGCGTTTTTCTCAGCAGGGCTTTTTAATCTATTTCTAGACCATTGATGGAAATACTGAATAGCACTGGGCTTCCCATCCAAGCCCGGACACCCACTGAGAGCGCTCCCATTCTGCAGGGATTCCCCATTGATGGCTGTCGGTTTGCCAGCTCCCAGCCCCTTTAAGGTGTCCCTCTTGATGTTGTATTGTGCTAATTTTTAATCAGAATAGTATATGGATTAAGTCACATGCCTGAACAGAGCCCAGGTCTATTATTTCTATACCATAACCTTTATCAGCCAAACTTGTAATCTCTTCAAAGGATGACATCAGAGTTTGACAAGAGCTATTTTCTGGAAACTAGGCTGATTGCATTAATTATATTCCCATCCTTTAATTCTTTACCAGCTGAATCCCACATCAGCTTTTCTATTATTATGCCTGAGATCGGTATTGCACTGCTACGTGTAAATCGGCTCCAAGCATCGTTCACATGAGAGAGTGCAAGGAGTCACATCATCCTGCCAGGCTCTGTGCTGCGGTGGGATGGGGAGTGTCACTGCCCAGAGTGAATATTTGGGAGTTTCACAAAGCTGGAAAAATTGTTACATTTCCAAAAGTGTTCCCTAAATGCATTGAGGCAGACGACTGTGGTAGTGTAATCGCATAAGAAAGCAGAAACAGTGCCTATTGGAAACCATTCTGAGTTCTGATTTTTAGAGGATTGTCTAGTGGTTTGTTTGCATGTTCAGCTTTTGGGATGGTATCTAGGGTCTGCCTGGCTTGGAGTCTATCACTGCTTTCCAGGGAAGAAGCACACTTTTGCACTTCCCTGTCATGCCACTCTCATTTGATCTCTGCATCTGGCGATCCACTTCTTTTCCCTTCAGTGTCCCCCATCACTGCAGCCTCAGAGCTGGTGCACCCTGCTCCCCATAACCAGACGTCCTCGATTTGGGGAGTCTCCACGTGGTGTGACCCATTCCAGTCCATGCAGTGCCACCTCTTGGACAGTCCCTGATTTCTCCCTGCCGCAGAGTTGCCCAGCTCAGAGAAGCAGGACACACATTGCAGGTTCCAAACCAGCTCTAGTTGTTGTTGGAGGCAAGAGCGGCTGGTGGACCGGTGCCCCTACATCCCCAGGCCCATGGTGCATGGTCCAAACTGGACAAGCTCAGGTGTGCCATGGTGTTCAACACAGACAGAACCGTGGAGGCTGGTGGTGTTTGAGGGTTGATGCCTTTCCTAGGAAGAGCCCTTCGACGAGACCCTGGAGGTTCCAAAGTCCCTCTGGGGCCCTCTCTGCCCGGGATGCTCACGAGAGCTCCGCGGGCTCCCCTCATCCAGGGCCGGACGGAGCCCTGGAGACACTCAGCCCTTGAGGTGCCCACCCAGCCGGGGCTCTGCGGGAAGCCCAGCCCGAAGCCTCGGCCATGTACCGGAGCTGTCCGGGGAGCCCAGCCCGTACACTTGGCAATGTGCTGCGGCTCCCGGGGCTCGAGGCCTCCCCGAGCCGGGACCTCCGTGCTCCCCCGGGCCGGCCCTGCAGTGGGTGCGGGGCCTGCCGCCGCCCCGGGCCCCGCGTGCCGCCGCACCGCCTCCCCGGGCCGTGCCGGGCCCGCTCCGCC
>VZRV01002553.1:2241445-2320856 GCA_013398115.1 Falcunculus frontatus
CGCCCGGCCCCGCGCCTCCCGCGGGGCGGCCGGGGGTCTCCTCCGGAGCCGGGCGGGCGGCTCGGCCGGACGCCTCGCGTGTCCTCCGGGAGGCTCCCCGGGGCTGCCCCGGCCGGGGCGAGGAGCCAGCGCCGCCCCGCCGCAACAATGCCCGGCGTGGGTGTGGGGCTGCGGGGCGCTGCCCCGGGGGTCCCCTTCACCCGGCCGGGGGTCACCGGGGACCTGCACCGCAAAGGGGGGGGAGGTGCGAGTCCTGCGCTCGCTTCCAGAAGCGGGGTGAAAACCACCCAGAACCGCACCGTGGTGCCAAAGCCCAGCCCCGTCCCGCGATGCCAGGGCAGGGGCTGCGTGCCGGGGGGCTCGGGCCGGGTGTGAGCGCGGCGCTGGCTCCTACCGCGTTCCGCACGGGGCCCAGCCATCCTCGCTGGCCGCTGCTGGGCTCACTGGGTTGTTTCACGATGGACAGGTGGGCTGTAAGGACAGGCACGGCATCGGCGGCGGTTCTTGGTTTAGCCAGGATTAGGAAATGGGGAAAATGGTAAAGCATCCCATAGACGTTCGTTGGTGTGGGGTTTGCTTTGAAAGGGAGGGCGAGCTAAAATGTGTCTTTCCTGGTGTGTTTTTACATGCAACTGAGTTAATCCAGTGCAAGGAGTAACTTGTGAGGCTGCTGGTGCTCTGCAGTACTTGGGGCTTAGAGGCTGAGGCTGTTCTGTAACACAAGGCTTTTGCTACTCGTTTTAAATGATGAGGTTAATGTGTTGAGCAGCAGAAGTAGCAACCCAGGGATTGCCCTTCTCTTGCTTCCCTGTGTTCCCCATACCCTCCATCCCCCATATTGACTCGTCGCTCTTGAAAAACGTGGTACTTGATCAGGTTTCCTTGTCAAGGTGGTTTTCTCATCTTCCTTTGATGACCTGAAATTTTCCCAGGCTCGTAGCATGCAATTTTGTTAGCGTAAATGAACCTCTTCTCAGCGGCTTGCCTGCAAAAAGCAGTGCTAGAACTGAGCTCCTGTACTAACATGCCCATCTGAAGCAAGAATGCAGTCCAGATGCCCAAAATATTAGGGTCAGCGATGCATCTGGATTCCCCTAGAGCTAGACGAGGCGACGCGGCGTATTTCTGAAACGCAGAGATTTGTGAGGAATGTGGCACTGGTATGTCACTTGAGCGTACGAAAGCCACCTGTGTTTGATTAAGGTGCAGCCCCACTTTCAGGACTAGCTGGATATTCTTTAAAAATAATTTTCACAAGCCTTAAATTCCTGTTTGAGGATAAGCATTTCCTAGATCCACAGCCAGATAAAACGTGTGGCCTTGGTATGATCTGGTATATGTCCTGTCCAGGTAGGCAGTGCAGAGGGGTTGGTGGCAGTGCAGAAGATGGCACGTGTCCTGTGGTACCTGAGTATGGATCTCTTGGATATGGACTGCCACATGCCAGGGTCATGTAAAACGACCAGTGCTGGGAAATTGGCTGGTGTTATAGCATAGTGTCAGCTATATCAATGATGCCAAATTCTGGATGCAAAGTTTTGGGATACTGTGTAACTGTCATTTTTAGCCTGTGCCTGATTTGAATTTGATTCTGTGCTCTCGGAAGTTACCAAGCCATTGATTCTGCTGAAAATGTGTTAGTTCAGTAAAGATGCAGAGCATAACCAGTAGTTTGTTGTCTTAGAGTGTTTATTTGCAGTGATACTCGCTTATTTTTTCCTCATCTGTTTCAGCCGAACAAACTTGTTCACCTTGGAGCTACAAATATTGGTGATTTGAGATCGGTGCTCATCCCCCACTGTTCCCACGCAAGCAAGGTCCAGAAAAATGAATATCCAGGGGAAAGGCTTCCCCTTGGACCTCGGAGGAAGCTTCACTGAAGATGCTCCAAGGCCACCAGTTCCTGGTGAGGAGGGGGAGCTCGTGTCCACAGACCCAAGGCCGGTTAGCCACGGTTTCTACTCCGGTAAAAGTGATGTGGTCAGAAATGAGACGTCCACGGCAACACCGAGGCGCTCTGATTTGGATTTGGGGTACGAGCCCGAGGGGAGTGCTTCACCAACTCCACCCTACCTGAAGTGGGCTGAGTCGCTGCACTCCTTGCTGGATGATCAAGATGGCATCAACCTCTTCAGGACTTTCCTGAAACAGGAGGACTGTGCAGATCTGCTGGACTTTTGGTTTGCCTGCAGTGGCTTCAGGAAGCTGGAGCCGTGTGTGTCTAATGAGGAAAAAAGACTCAAGCTGGCAAAAGCCATTTACAAAAAATACATCCTCGACAACAATGGCATTGTGTCCCGGCAGATCAAACCGGCCACAAAAAGCTTCATCAAAGACTGTGTCATGAAACTGCAGATTGACCCTGACATGTTTGACCAGGCCCAAACGGAGATTCAGTGCATGATAGAAGACAATACCTACCCTTTGTTCCTTAAGTCGGATATTTATTTGGAATACACAAGGACAGGTGGGGAAAGTCCAAAAATTTATAGCGATCCGAGCTCAGGGTCTGGGACAGGTAAAGGGCTACCTGGTTATCTGCCAACTCTGAACGAGGATGAGGAGTGGAAGTGTGACCAAGAGGCTGAGCCCGAGGCCAGCAGGGACTCGGCGCCTTCCAGCAGGCTCACGCAGAAGCTGCTTCTGGAGACGGCCACGCAACGCGCGGCCTCAGCCCGGCGCTACAGTGAGGGCAGGGAGTTCAGGTAGGTGGGGAGTGGGCTGGGGAGCTGCCATGGGCATGGGGGAGATGGGAAACCCCGGAAGACCTTAGGTGCTGGGGAGCATCCACAGTGGTACAGAATGGCATTGCCAAGTGGTTTGATGGAGTGCAAAGCTTTGTTTGAAACTAATCTCAGGTTATTTTAAAGGTGTCTTTGGCTGTTCCTGTGTGATAGTGCCAAATCATCCCTGCAGCATGTTCTTCGCCTGGAGAAACTGCTGCTGGAGGTGTTCTGGAGGCAGGTAGGGCTTGGTGGGCAGTGCAGAGCCGTGGGCAGCCCTCATGCTCGTGCAGGTTGGCTGGGCAAGCTGCAGTGCCAGGTTGGCCATAGTCTCCACCAGCAGGAGGTCAGTGTTCAGGTACTGTAACATGGGCAGGTACAGCTGGTGGTGACACTTCCTGTGTAGAAATGGTATGAGCCACAACTGGGAGCTCACAGAGGACAGATACCCTCACTTTGGTGATGTGGGTAGGAGTGAAGCAGCATTGATGGCGTTCCCTTATAATGGTACTGCTTTGCATATGAGATTTCCAGCACTGAATTCTAGCGGTGTCAAAGTCAGAATCCCCAAATCCAGTTAAAACCATACCCTGCTGAAGTTCTTCCCTTCATGAAAGTAATTGCTGGTTTTTTTAACTGTAGGACTTGCACAGTTCTGCAGCCTGTTTTTTTCTGGGTCCCCACCCACTTCCAGCCAACATGGATTTTGAAACTTGCTGAGAGCTCAGTTAAAATTCCAGACAATTAACTTAGCAGGGAGCTCTCTGGGATCAATAAGCATGTGTGTGTCTAACCCTTGCTGAATCAACAGAACCCAGCCAGAACACATTCCTACTTTCCCCCCCCCCCTTTTTAAATAAAATCTCCTTGTTTTAAGACCTGCTTAGGCTAAAATCTGACGCTTTGTGAAGATTATGAAATGAAGTAGCTGAACTGTCCTCTTCAAAGGCTCCTGCCTTATGAAAAGTATTTCTGTGTTTAATCTCCCTCAGCCGTCCCTTTAGGCTGGCAGCTGGAAGTGCATCCCGCCCCACGCAAGGTCTCGGCGCCTTTCAGCTGGCAAAATGTTCTTGGTTTGATTCTTGTTTTCTTACAGATTTTGAGGTGGAGATGTTGCGTGTGAAACTCTTGGGGAGGGGGAAAAGCAGGGAATTCATGTGGGCTCCCACTGTTTTAATCGGGAGTCAGAAAAAAAATATTCCAGTGTCTTGGGACTTTCCTGTGGAGTTAATAAAAACCTTGAATGTGTCTTGAAGCGCATTTCACTGAGCAGTTGGGTGCTTACCATAAATGAAGGATTAGAAAAGTCTACGATTTAAGTATCTTTTTATTTAAGCAATAATGGTGTTAAGATTGCAAATAACTTACTTGAGGGTCAGCTATGTTTAGTTTCCTTACCAGACCAGGTAGCAAATCCTGTGTGCGACACTGAGCTATTTAGCTCCAGCTTCAAAAAAAAGGTGCACTTTACCCATTATCTGAATATATCTGTGCCAGGTTGTAAAATGGTTTACGAAATGTGCTGTGAAATAGAAGTGTTTTGAAGTAGAGTTCATTGGTCCTGGAAATTTTCGTAGGAGATTGGAACAATGTGAAATAAATCTGTACCTGGAGGATGGAGATCAGAGAAAATGTGTAGCTATTAATTTGTAGTGTCCAACAGCCTGTCATTGTGGCTACTGACACTCTGCTGACCTGTGGGGTAGGGAGGCAGGGAAATGTTTGCCATTCTCACCAGAGCAGGAGTCACTTCTCAGCCTATAGATAAGGGATTTATTTTATTTTTTAAATGTTGGTCTGTCAGCATCTCGGGCGTCCAGGCATTGCCATGGAAGATGCTGCTGAACTGCATCAACTCTGCATTTTTTTATTCTAAAAACTGCTGAGATACTAATTTATGAGGTGGTTGTTCCTCTTTGTGCGAGACGTTGTGGTTGAATTAACCTTCTTCCTGGATGTTGTATAGCAACATCTGTCTTGAACAAGCTGTTTTTTAAGCTGTAGCATCTTTATCCCGCAGACTCCTTGTTCATTTACTTTGTCACCTGAGGAAGTGTGCTGGAAGCTGGTGAAGCTGCTTGCAGCAGGAAGCAATGGCTGCATGCAGCATTTGAAAAGCTGGGTGCCAATTTATTTTGAAAATTTCCACAAACCTCCTTTATTTCTGGCGTATGCATGGAAGAATTTCTCATTTCTGTTCTTTGGGGAATGTTGAAATAAGCTGTTTTGCATTATATCTCAGGGCCTGTTTAATCTTCCCAAGATTGAACTTCTATTCCTTGGCTTCCATGGAAACCCTAAATAAAGAGGAATCTAAGCAAATGCAATAGAAGTATTTCTCTGTTAACAAACGAGCATCTTGAATCAGCTCCAATTTTTTTTGCAGCAGAAAGTTCATAAATCTTGATGCAGTAGCTCTGCTCTCGGGAGAACAAATGTAAAAAATTCCTCAAACGGCAGAAGACAACCGGTTATTAGTGCAGGATATTTTTGAAGGTGTGCAAATGTGCAGGCAGATTTGAGAATACCCTGAAGCCAAAAGCATCGCTGTTACCCACTGTGTTTTTGTATGCGTCGGAAAAGGCCAATAGTCATTATCGTTAGGCTCCTGCAAATTAATTGGACATCGGTTATGGATCAGTGAACTTCAAAGAGGGTAACCCCCGAAGATCTCGGGCATTAACTCGCAGCTTCCGAAAGTGACACTAACGTGGTTGTGAGGGCGGCTAAATCGTTCATTAACCTTCTTCCGACACGCCGGGACAGCGTTCCTCAGAGCCGGAGAGCAGAAATTAAACCTGTGCCTGAGAACCGCCTGCAGCCTGCTTTTCAAGCGCTCCAGGAAAATGCAGCCTCTTAAAAAGTTGGAAATTTGGTGCTTGGTGGTTTGGTTGTGTCTTTTGCTGGAGTGGGTTTCTCGTGCTCTCTTTAGCTCTGTGTGGGAAGGGGCTCCCGTCCCATTCCCAAAGCATCAGAGTACAGCGCTCTCACAGGCCTTGTCTTTGCTTTCTTCCGTGGTGGGAAGCGAGAAGAGCATATGATGTTACCTGCCAGCAGCTCTGCCTTCATCTCTCCTGAAAACCAGGCAAACGGAGAGATGTACATTAGTTCTGCCAATTGTTTTGGGTTTTGACCTATTCCATGAAGTGTACAGTGTTGAAAAGGAAGCCTGGATGATGGTGATTAGAAGGCACGTGGTGGTGGGTGAAGTCTCCAGTTGTTGGATTTTGAGGAGCGTTGGTGGTGGAGCTGCTGGGCACGGATGGAGAAGTTTCTCAGCGTGGGCTTTGATATACACAGGGGGTTGGGTTTTTTTAAAGAAGCTGGCTCCAAGCTTTAATTTCCACAGTGCTGAGCTGACTAAGCTCACCGTGTTTCACAAGTGTTGGTGGTTCAAATGAAAAGGGTGGGTAATGTGGTTCTCCACCAGGCTGGTAGGAATCACCAGGAGAGTCCTTGTGCCTGTGCCCACGCACTGGCAGCCTCTCTGGACACGTGGGAGGGCAGCTCTCCCCAAAACACACAGCCAGCACTTCACGATGGGGTGTGCAGAGGAGGCAAGTGGAGAAAAGCTGAAGAAGCTTTAGAGGGATGTGACAACCTTTGGTCTGGGACAATGCCGAACTAACGTGGAGAGGCTGTTTCAGGGAAGGCACAGGATCTCTCCTTGGCTTAGGGAGCATAAACGGTCCAGCGGTCAGAAGCTGGGGCTGCACCAGGAAGGAGCTGGCTGAAGTTTAGCTGGCAGCCCTAATTTTGAGGTTGGCTGTTTCGTTCATAATTAAATATTAAATTGCACACCTCTGACTCAAGACTGTGTGGTGGTGAAGGAATTGGTGTTAATTGTACTGACCGGTTGGAAAACTGGGGATGCAAAAGCACAAACGCTGGTGCAGGAGCAGTCATGTTTAGAAAACTTAAAGATGCGTTACCCTCTTACTGCTACTTCTTTTAGCTGGAGAGGCAGCACGTGCATCTTGGAGTTAGGCTGTTGGAGCTTCATGGGAGCTTGTTTGCAGGAAAAAAATCAGCTACTGAATATTACACCCATATGTAAAGTTGGGAATACTTATCTTGAATTTAAATTGCTGGGCCCACAGTACCATTGGTAATCAGTACAACTGTGTTTGGAATCCTTGTAGAGCAGTGGCTATTTCCAGTTTTAAAGAAAATAAGTTGCAGAAGAATCGTTTGGGTTCTGCATTGTTCTTGAGAGAAATCAGTGAATCCAACAGGCTGGGGATCTGGTGCTAATAGCTCTAAGTGGTAATTTAGTGGCTGGAGCACTGTAAGATATACAGGACAGAGACTGATGGTGTTTTTGCACAGAAGTTAATGCCAGCTTTTTAAAATATATTGTTAAGCTGATGAAACTTATGCGTGGAAATGCTTACATTACATTAACAGTGTAAAGTATTTATGCTAGCAGTTGCCAAGTTTTAAAATAGATTTTATTTGTAGAAGAATACCTTCTGTGCCCATAGCTTTGCATCCACACAAATCAAGATGAAGAAGTGGTGTGTTTGTGTTTGGTTATGGATCAGTGCTTTGGCTTCTTTTTAAAGACAGGTAGTTAAGCTTTTAGCACTCTAATTTGATAAATGAATAGTGTTTTCTCCCCTGCTCCAGCAAAGAAAGCCTTGTTTTGTTGTGATGGAGTTTTGTTTGGTTTACAGAATATTTTCTCTTAAAAGCCCAAGAGGGAAGTTATGTCCCCCTTTTTTGGTGCTAGGGAGATTCATGTTGGACACGGTGAAAAAAAATCTTGGGAGCATGAAGCAGCCTAGGAACAGAGCACGAGGGGTGGGAGTCTGTCCTTGGAGGGCTTCATAACTGGGTTAGACAGAGCTGTGGCCTGACTGGTCCAGTCCTGATGATGGTCCTGTTTTGTTGTGTGCTTACAATGATGGCACAGATAATGAAATACTATATTTTGAGGAGACTGGTTTGAGTTCTGCCTGCTTTCAGAAAGAATGGGGTGCTAAAAGGCTGAGTGGAAGTTGAACCAATGCCAGGACGCTGAGAAGTGCACCCAGGAGGTGGCCACGGGGTGGGAACACCTTGGTTTTGATCTGCCGTTCAACTTGGCTTTATGTTTTAAGAGTTTCTTTGTTGTTACTATAATGGACTAATCCCTTGAATAATTAGTTGCCATTGGACGTTTTAAAAATGACTGCCTCTTGGATGTTTTCCTTTAATAGTCTGTTAGATTCTGGATTTATTAACTATTGGGACAGACTGTGAAATCCTGTTACAGCAGACTTTCTTGGTGGAAAAGGGACTGAGAGTGGTGTGGGGGTGCTGGGGGAACACACGCTGGCCCCATCTTAGGTTTGAGCTGTTGACTTCCCACCTTCCTAAGAAGTCCTTGCTGCCTGCTGGGCTGGGTCAGTGGCTGCTGGAACACGTCATGGTGTTGGGTCATCCCTAGATTTGGGGCTTCAGAACGTGCTCCAAGAAGTTACAGCACTGTGGCTGCCCAGTGCAAGGCCAGTCATGCAGTCACCACCCATTTAAAATAAATCATGGACCTGATTTTATGACAATTGCTGGAAAAATATGGTTTCAGAAGTGACTACGTGTAATGCAGAAAATTGCTATGTTTAAAAAAAAAAATCGGAACAGAGGTGCTGATATCCTAAATCGGTTCCTGGATATATCATGGGATTATTAGGCTCATCCTTAAATCCATTAAGCAAATTACAGTTAATCAGTCAAATAAAAGAAGAAAGATCTTTTGCGAGGCCCTGTCTTTTGAGCCATGCAGAAGCTGTAGTAATATTTTAATTTTCCGTCTGTCAGTGAATGTATTCAGTCACTTCACTTCCTTATGTGGAGGATTTGAAATTAGAAACTGAGGTTAATTATCTGCATTAAATGAAATATGTGAAGACCACAAAAGCAAAAACCTTCACAATTTGGTATGGTCTGTTAAGCTAGGCAGGCTGCTTCAGAAGGAGAGGGGTTATTTTTCCCCGGTTTTGTTCCGATTGAAGGGTTTTAGTCACAGTAATTGAAATGATTAAAAAGTCAAATTGGTGGTGAATATAATTCTGAGCATCTCTCTGAAAAGATTTGACACTTGGTTGAGAGCAGGGGTTTGCTCAGCCTGGCCTGGCAGCATGGAACAGCCTGTGTTGTGCCACCCCAGCGTGGGTGAGGCTGAGTGTCCTTGGTGCCACTTTATCCACCTCTTCCATGGCAATGGGATGTTGGAGCTCTGCTGCAGGGTTAGTAGAGATGATTTGGAAGTGGAACAATGCCAGATGAAAGCTACACTTTTGAACTTATCAAATACAAAGTATGTTTGACACAATCTATCCTAATGCTATAAATTAGTTAATTAATGCCTGCTTCACTTGGAAGTACAGCTTTGGACTCTACAAAAGATCATGCTCTTGGAAATACACATTCCCACAGGAGTCAGCTGGGTTTGAGGCGATTTGTTTGTGAAAAGGCTCATTTTATTCCTAGTTTGCAGTACACATGTGGCTCAGGTGCGAGTTCCTCTGGGAGCTGCAGCATCCGTCTCTGCTCATCAGGTGCAAAGCTGCCCCTTCCTTCAGTGGTGCAGCCCCGAATGTCCGGCTCAGGGAACTTCGGGAAAGGTCTGACTCTTCTGGAGACACACATGTTGTTCCCCTCCTGTGTACCAGAGCGAGCTGCTTTGCCTCGAGTCACACTCAGAAATTAAATTGTTGCAGGTCACGCTTGTGTGTAAAAGCGAAACCATCGTTCCTTGCAGCCCTGGTCCAGATCCCTCAGTGTTGTAAGGCAGTAATGAATTTAAATAGAACCGCTGCAGTTTTAAGTCAGATTATCCAAATTCTATAAAACCCGCATGGAAATTGGATTTTACCTTTGAAGACTCCAGAGTACACTTTTGTGGTAAGACCTGGAATTTCTTGGTCCCCTGGCTTCCAAGATACAACCTATCCTCAAAGTATCAGTTTTTTGAAGGTCTTCATCTGATCTAAATAGCTAATAGATGAAGAGCTTTCATCTGTCCTGATGATAAGCAGTGGAGGGAGGCAAAGCTGTAGCTAGAGGAAAAAACCTCTTTGAAATGCCTGAGTGAGACCTACTGGTTAGCAGCACAGCCTCATGTTAGTCCCTGGATCTACCTCCAGAGCTAATGACCAGAAACTACTGTGTTTTAGCCTTCAGCTCTCTGACCCCCACATATTCCCTGTCCTGTTGTAGACCAGAGAGTCAGTCCTCTCCCTCTCTCCCTCTTCATTTTCCTTCTTTTCTGGGGGTTTAGTTTTCTGTTCTTTATCTCCAGCATGTGTTTAGAGGAATGCTGGTGCTGGAATGAGAAGAGCAGTGAACTGGACAGGTGGAATTGCCTTTTTTCCAACACTCTATGTTGAGGTTGGGTTAGGTCTGCTGGAAAACCATGTCTTTATTGTTTAAGAGATTTGCCCTTTTTGGTCATAAATTTTGGTCGTTTTCTTGTCTGGCAATCAGGCTCTTGGACTGGGAGAGATTTATCTGGAAGAGATAAATGGGAAGGAGCTTCCTTGTTCTGCCATTGCTGCCAGCCTGGTCCAGGCTGTTGATTTGGAATGTCTGTAGGATTGATTGCTTGGGTAGCCAAGGCCCAGACAAGCTATGGCTGTCCCATCCCTGGAAGTGTCCAAGGCCAAGCTGGACAGGGCTCAGAGAAACTTGGGATAATGGAAGGTGTCCCTGCCCATGGCAAGAGATGGAACGAGATGAGCTTTAAGGTTCTTTCCAACCCAAACCATTTCATGATTCTATCACCTCTCCAAGGTTTCACCAGCAAAGTATGAATCAGAGCCAAGTCACTGGAGAGCTCCTAGGAATTACAGGTAGGATCCATGGAGAGAGGTGTGGGGACTCAGATCCAGCTGTACCTACTGCATTTGATCAAGTTTGTCCTGGCTTTGCTTCACAGAAGTAAGAGCTGTAAAACCATTTGGCACTAGACATTCAAATGAGAGCTGGGATGAAGTTACTGTTACCCTTGAGGATCCCAAAAGAGGAATCAACAAATAGAAATTATTCTATTAGCAGGGGCAAAGTTCACAGGTTAACCATCGTGTCAAATCGATGAAATACAGCCTTGATCTCCTGCACAAGGCCTTTATTGTGTATAAATAAAGAGTGCCTGAGCAAAGACAGCAAGTTCTTGCACTGTAACATTTGCAGTGTGTTGGAGAAAGGGAAGCTCTGTACAGATGGCAGCACGAAATGTCTCTGTCAGACATCGGCTTCACTCGTGCTTCAAAAGATTGTAAAACATGACCTTGGAACCTTCGTACTCTCCTTATGGCCCTACTCAGATTGGATTTCCAAGGACATGTACTTCTAAATTTTTTTCATAAAATTTGGGGTCTCTGGCTAAGAAGTCTGGTTTTTGTACTTTTAATTCAGTCCATGTGACTGTTGTAACATTTATTTCTTAGGAAATGAAAAGTGTTCCTTCTTGAGCAAAGCCACAGACAGAAGCTAGTTGGGTAGGCTGGCAGCCTCAGGTGTGTGCAGCATGTCTCTTCTGCTCATCTAGTGCTGAACCAAGACCATCACCACAAGTCCTTTGTTGCTTGGTCCATGGCTCTACCAGGAAAAGCAATTACAGAAAACCCCCCTCCTTTGTTGTGGAAATACTGAGATTTCATGTGTCTCCGAATATCTGCACATTCAGTGGAACTTGGCTTTCTTCTCTTGGGAAAAGCTACTTTGAAAAGGCTCCTTGAACTTCTTAAGACAGACCAATGCTGGCAAAACGAGATGGAAATGGGCAGCAAAGGATGTGTGGCTGTGTCACTGTAGCATAGGATTTGTCACGTTGTAAAACAGCGTGGAGGTTTTCCCCTCTGGGTATATGCAGTGAAGTCTGTGACCCGGGGGTTTGAGTGCTGCCTGCTGGGGAAATCAGCCCAAGTGCAGAATTTAAGAAGGCAGAGCATCCCACTGTCCCCAGGCAGTGGTTTCAGGCCTTCCCCAGCCAAGGCTGGCAGAGCCGGCAAAACCGATCCATATAAACCTTCCTCTTTCTGAAGAGAGGAAGCTTTCCAAATGGGCATGGGAAAAACTTTCCTTTGGTAGTCCTGGAGATAACAGGTCATGCAGCTTCACCCAGTGATCCTTGCACAATAACTTGTGGTCAGGCTGAAGTGTCTATTTTAGAAAGGCATCCAAGTGATGGGAGGGAGGTCATGCAGCATTTTTGTTATCTCTTCCCGTGGTTAGTTACTCACTGTTCCCAGTGTGTTCCTTATTGCTCACTTCAGTTTTTTCCAGCTTCAGTTTCTAGCTGCTGTGTTTTGGTGTTCTTTGCTCGCTTTGGAGGCTCCGAATACCTCTGCATGTTTGAAAAAAGCCCTGCCGAATGGGTGTGAATGTTCTCCTTAAGTGGCAGCGGCTTTGTTATGGAAGGCCTTTTGGTTTTATTAGACTTTTCAACCCTCCGGTCGACTGTTAAACAAGCCGGAGCTTGTCATGGTTGACAAACCTTCGCTCTGGTCTCAGACCTAACCTACCAGTTTAAAGGCAGTATTCTTTTGTGTGCAGGTTTCTGGGTGGGGACCATCGGGCTTCTAAGGGAAATTAACTTGTGGCCTCTCTTCCCCCCCNTGACGCCAGAAGGAAATGTCAGCCTTTAGGTTTTCTGCTACCTGAGGTACTCTGCTGCACACTGAGAGAGCAAGTAGGTGGGAATGTGTAATTACATTATAAACAAAACAGCTGCACGATCAGTGTCAGCAACTGAAGATAAAATGTAGGAAGTTTTTTCAAGTGATTCATCCATAATTATTTAAAAACATGTTGAATTTATTCTTAAGCTTTGGAGGAGAACTCTTGCAAGGCTGGCGTTTGCTGCCCGTGATGTTTATACACCTGAGTAAATGCCTGTCTCAGCAGTTTGTCCATGTTGAGTGCTCCAGATCTAAATCCCTTCAAAGGTAAACCCAGCACACCTTTGTCTCCCCTGGCCTTGCTGTCTCCAGGCTTTTCACTGGTGAGGTGGAATCTGTTGTAGCAGTGGCTGGCACTAGGATGGGCAGAGAGACAAGTCTCACACCATTTTAATATTTGTTGTAGATTTGTTCTCTGTAGGTTTAGGTGATGGCAAAGGCTGGATGGCACAAACACGCTGATGGGGCTAGTGGAGAGGTGGTGGGGAAGCAGCTTTGTGTGCCCACTGTGGGCTGCATCTGCTTTCCACTTTCTATATCCTTCCAGCAGTATCTGTTGTGTGGGTGGTAGGGGTCTGGGGAAGAAGGGAGTGAAGTTCCTTTGGATGATCCCTCTCAGATGCAGCAGTCTGGTTTTAGAGGTGCTGGAAGTCGCAGTGCTTTTCCTCTGGTTGTGTCATTGCAGGTGCTGGTGTTTTCTGCCCAACTGGGCAAAACTGAGTATTTTTATTTTCAGCCCTGTGCTATTGAGGAGAGGGGCATTTGTCACGTGCCTCTCTCTCCGTGATTGCCAAGAAGTCGGAAATGTGCTGCACTGAACTGAAAGCACCTGGAGGTTGTTGTTGTTGTTTTTGTGCTAACCTAGCACTCTGCTCGACTCACCAGCCCAGATAACATCCACCAGGGCAGGGCCCGTGCCCGTGTGGCCGGGAGGGCAGCTGGCACCGCAGTGGGTGGCACTGCCGAGCAACCAACGCCTTGCAGTTTCATCAGGTTCAGGGTGCGTTTTCCTCCAGCCAAAGGCGCGGCACAGGCGCTGCTCCACCGCAGCAGAGCTGGGAGAGGAGGGGAAGGGTCTCTGAGATGGGCATCTCAAGTTGTGTCTCTGCTCCAGACGTCAGCAGGGCACCCCTGGTCCTTGGGAAAGGTCACCAGTAAAGCTCCTTTGCTCCATCACACTATGTGGCTGGAATAGATGAGCAAATTTGAGGAAGACAGAGATTCTTGTTCTAGCCCCTCTCCTGCCAAACCCTGCTGCCAGCAGCTCCAGCTTTAGTCAAAAGCTCAAGAAGACTTTTCTGTTCCTGCAGCAGCCTAGGCAGAAAGGCCAGCTGGCCCCACGTTGGTCCATTTTCATTTCTAGATAAAATGCTGGAGCCCCTTTCCTCAAGACCTGACTATCCTTTGCAAATATCATTGACTTGGGCGCTCCCTGCCTGGGAGAGGTGGCTTGTTGAACCTCTGGAGAGTGAGCTGATATCCCACTGGTTTTATAGTGAGGATGCTGGCCCTGCAGTCCTCCAGTGCTTGCCCACAGCTGTTCCACATGCTAAGAGGGGTAGATGCATCCTACAGCTCACTGGATTTGCCTCCCCAGTGGTAGAATACGCTTGAGAGGCAGCAGTTGCTTGGCCTCAGCAAGGTCACCTGGGTTTTGGTTGGTGGTGGTGACGCCCTGAGTCAGCTCTGCATGGATTGCTGTGTTTCTCACCTCCTGTAGGTTCTTCTGTCCAGAGCCATCAACCACACTGCCAGCAGTCAAGCTACGAGCAACTCTTTTCCTTTGTTAATTGCTGCCTGTGGCTTGGCACCAGCAGTGTCAGAAACCCTCCCAGGTAGCCCATCTTGGGCTGTGGACTTGGGTGTAGTATGTTGCCTCAGGTGGTATGGAGTGGCATCATCCTCTCACTTCCCAGCTTTGGAAATCATCCTGAAAGCCTGAGCTGAAGAAAGAGGGTGGGACTGGAGCCAAACCTCTTGTTCCAGATGGGACAGTAGTGGCAGGAACACCTATTGTCCACAAAAATGTTGCCAAGCCACAGAAGGCAGTTAGCAGGGAAGAAAAATGTGGTTCTTTTAAAATTTGAATTTTAAAAATAGTTATTCTTTTAAAATTGAATGAATGCACATTGATATGCCAAGTAGACAAAATTGGGGTTGTGAGAGCAAGCATCTGAAACTATCTAACCAGTGCAGTTACCTCCTTAATGAAACAGGCAGGTTTGTCAAACAGGAGTATATTCAGTCCTGAGCAATAGCTGAGTGTGAACAGGGTGTAGAACATCGGGTTACTCTGCCTTTGGCACAGAGGACAAGGAAAACAGTCCTGCAGAATGGCTGAGGGATCTCTTTCTAACCACATTGTTACCAATGCAGTTATGGTGGAGATAGAGTTTGAAAATAACTTTTTCCTTCTTTTAGGGTCTCCTGTTAGTGTTGCAGATCTAAACTTTGTATTCAGCAGTCAACCCCTTCATGCCTTCACAAGGTGTTCGTGGGGTCTCCCTTTGATATAGAGGACCCTTCTGCACCAAGCCCCCTCTCCAGCTGACACTGCAGCCATGGTTTATATTCGTGTCAGGTTGCTGCCCGTCCCAGGCTCTTTCAAACGCACTGATGGCTTCCCTTGAGTTAATCTTTCCTCCTTGCTCTTCCCATGTTCTCTACGACGCAAGATCACAAAAGGCTGTTGCAGTATCTGGCCATAGGTAATCAGGATTTTACCTCTCTCACCAGATTTCTCAAAATACTCATGTTCTCCGTAAGAACATCAGCAGTAGTCACCTTACCTGGTATTGACAGTAGTCCCACTTCAGGCTAGAGGTTAGACTACTCTGCTCCTCCAAAGGTCCTTTCCAATGAATACCTCTGTGATTTTGGTCCTTAATTAACTGCCAAGCAAATCCTGAGAGACTTCATCAGTTTTTATGCAGCAAAAATTCATACGCTCATGTGGTTAAGTAATGGCAGTAACAGCTGGATTGGTGGCCAGGAGACAGGGAGCCATCACTGCAGAGAATCTTGAAATACAATACGAGAGCCATGCTCTGAGGTAAAACTCCAGTTCCAACAACCCATAAGAGCAAGGAAAATTGCTTTTCCCCCCCAAAAAATATGCACTGAAAGTGAGGGATGAAATTGCTGTACTGTATCAACCTATCTGCATTAGGTTGCATCCTTATCTGTCTCTCCTCCTCTGGTCCTCTTGGGATGCTTTTAGATCTCCTGTCTAAAAAGTTGTAAATGAAAAGGGCATGTTTCCTTTCCTCTCCATCATTTAATGGTTTTTAATTTGCTGTTTGATCCTGGCTCTTCTGCCTTGACTGTGTGCAAGCCAAAGTACTGGGATACAATTAAAGGACATGACAGTTCCTTTAAAATCTATAAGGTTTAAATCAAATTATCCACTATTAAAATCAGGCATATTTTTCAAATAACATGAATAAAATGAATAGATATTTTTTTTTGTTGTTTAGCCTTGGTGTGCGTGTTGTGATCCTCCCGTTCTTTAAATACCTGAGCTAAAATGTGTTCTGGTAGTTAATTTCTCTTTACACTGTGGTGTAAAGAGAAATTAAAGAGACCAGGAAGCTTAGCAGCCTGACGAGGCCAGTGAAGGTGGAAATAGGTAATGAACTATTTTTAGAAATCAGCAGTGCTGCGTTCCGGGAATTCCTGCAGTATTTTTCAGAACCAAGTTTGTAGGTTTTGAGCACAGATAGGGAAATATGTCATCTGTGTAAATTGCTCTAAATTACCTGCAATTTGTTGGGAGTTGCCATTTCTAAGTACTTATTGCAACTCTAGATATTTGAGGAAGCTTTTGATTATCCTGTGCTTGTAAAATGTAATTGGCTATTTCTTAATTGTTGTCCTGTGTGAAGTGTAATTACCTGTAATGTAGAGCTTTTTATTTGTCAATGCCGCAAACAGGAAATCAAGAGTGTCTGATTGAGATAAGTTTGGGGACTCCACCACGACTTGTAATTGCATCAGATGACCTGTTTGTGATGGGACTGGTCTCTCCTGTCAAGTCCTGGAGGCCTTCAAAGAACCTGGAGACCTTAAATACCATCTTCATATATTGTTGTGCAGAAGTCTGGCTTGTACTTTCCTAAAACTGTCTTCAGAGAGCTGCTGTCTTCTTAGCAAGGTGGTGGCATCTTTTTATTCAGTCATATTGCATGAAGTTTCAGGAAGAATAGGCTGATTTAGAATTAATTCCTTAAATGCAATTAATCAGAAGACATGAGCATTTTAGAGCTTGCTGAGGTTCATGAATACCTTAGAGAAGTCAGTTAAAGCTTAGCAGCCTGAAGGAAGCTGATAGAGACAGAGAATCCCAATCCTCGTTGGTGTGTGCTGATACCTGGATGTAGAGAATAGGGGTGTATTGAACCTTGATCTGTGCAGACTAGAAGCATGTCTGATCCCATTTGGACATCTCTATCAGGGAGTTGGTCCTTGTGTCCCATCTGCTGCTTGGCTGCCCTTGATCCAACTGTGGCAGCATTCCTCTAGGACCAGGGCAGGTGTAGGAATGTCTTGGATCCTGGGGTGACCTGGTTGGGGGGTATGTTACGTGACCAAGGTCTAAACTCTTGTCTCATTGTATCTGTGTCATGCACAGTCATACTGAAGATTTTGTTGCCGTCATCTTCCCAAGCCACATCTGTCCTGGCGGGGACATTAAATGTTATTACTTAATTGAACTTAAACGAGGCTGGGAACTTACTGGGAAATCCTTTGAAGTTCCGGGTGGGTTTTGTGTTTTACAGCAGGAAGAGAACTGTCAGACCAGGTTGTTCACCCCTCCTTTATCTCCACCCAGGCTTTGCTGTGTTGACCCAGTGCAGCGCTGGGGAGCGGTGCAGGAAGACGTATCATAGATTGACACGTCCAGTCTGGGGCTCTACGTCCTGTGTAAGGGGTTGCAGAGACACAAAGCGAAATTAAAAGCCCTTTTGTTGCCCACTGCAGGCCTGGGAGGTGCTGTGCCAAGGCAGGCTGGTTTATGAAGGGCTCTGCTTCTCCACCTGGAGTTCCCAGAGCTTTTGTGTGCATGTGTTTTCCTTACATGCAGTCTGTGGGTTTCAGTATCCTCCTTACTGTGCTTTTAGAGCATGACTGAGAAGTGAAAGCCACTTGAGTGTGTCCTCCAGGAGCTCCTGGCCAATTCTGCCATGCAAAAGCAGCAGCACAAGCTTTCTTTGGAGGAACCTCCTAAAAACAAAACTTTAAAATAAAAACCATCTTCTTGCTAAATTAACTGTCTGCAAACATAGAATTATTTAATTTTAGTTTTGCTTTTTTGATGGCAACCCGGTGCCAAACAGTTCTCAGGGAAAGCAGTGAGTCAGTTCGCCCAACAGTGACTCTATTGATAGATGGAAGGAGTGGCCCTCAAGTCTGTCTAGTCATTGTTGGTGCTTGGCTGGAGCGCCAGGGGCTCTGAGGGCAGGCTCAAACACCTCTCACCAGCCTTGGGAGATCAAACGCTATGAGTCAGGCCACAGAAAATCATGATAGGGCCCAAACTAATTAAACCTTTTTTTTTCTTTTTCTTTTTTTTTTTTTTAACCTTCCCCTGGGAGTGGGAAGGAAAGGACACATGCACTGGGGTGTGTGGGACCTGCCAGCTCATGTGTCCTTGCAAGTTGACTTTTCTTGTGCCTCCCAAGCTGTTCTAATGGAAACTCTGCCTAGTCCCTCATTTGCTCTGGAATGATTGGATCTGCCAACTTTCTCCTCTCTTGATATCCTCTCATTTCTCACCTCTCTTTGTAAGAGTATGAGGCAGACCTGGAACATTAACGCTTAGCAGCAACACACCACTGTTATGTATCCCAGCTTCTGGTTATTTTTCAATTCAAAATGCACATGAGCCAGAAAATGTTTTAAGAGAGGCTTTAATTCTTTCTAATTTTTGTGTCATTTTGATCAAGGTGGGAGAGGCAGGAGGTAGCCAGATGGTGAGAAGTGCAGCTGTGCTTCAGCCCCACCAACACCTTTCCCTTGGGTTTTCCCATCTCCTTTCCCAAGGCATGGCTTGCTGTCAAATGTGAGGAACCACATCCATGAAGCCCATAGCTTCCAACAGAACTTTGACTATAAACCAAACCTTAAAGGTTATGGATGTGAAGGACCATAGCATCCCAGCTCTTTGTGCTAGCACTGCTGTCCCATGCCATTCTTTTGAGTTGGTACTGTCTCCTGAGCAAGAGAGGGTTACAACGGGCACCAAGTGCCTCAAACTTCACTTTGGGCTATTAAATGCAAGTGCCACACACTTCAGTACTGCAGGCCATAGTGCCCCGAGCTTTATTCAGGTGCTCTGAAGAAGCAGAGCTTCACCTCCCATCTCCTAGGCACCAGGAGCAGGCCAATTTTCAGCATAACGCACAATCTCAACTATTTTATTGCTTAATTTAGGCCATAAAGTCCCTTTGATGTGTTGTGTAATGCAACGTTCATTCTGAAAAAGTGGGTGGAGTAGCTTTATGGTATTATAAAAATAAATAAAATGCCTGGCAGGATTTTGAAACCACATGGTCATTCCTCCTCTCTCTGCAGATAAGTTGATTGTTGAGAGAGAAATCTTGCTTAATATCTAACTTTGGGTGATTTATTTCTCCAGAGTCCTTTCATCTCCAGCATGTATTGGGTTATCTGTGACTTCTAATCTGATTGTTTTAAGTGTGATCAAAGAAACCAAGAGAATGCACTTTATTTTCCCACTGTATGAACAGAATGCTGTTTGTACAGTGCATTACATCACCTGTTCCTGCTGCTCCTGAGTCCTGCACCAAATGGCTGCGGTATAAATAGAAAACAGAATGGACTTGTAGGGGGTGATGAAATTTGTTCCACTTGCCGAGTAAAACAGAGTTAACTCAATGAATGCTTTCTTCACGCCCAGCTCTACCTCAGCACACAACAACATGGGCTGAAAATGTTTGGAATAACTCATTCGTGCAATGTGTGGAGCTGGCGTTTGGCAGCCTCAAGGAGCTGTACTGAAAATCCACGGGAGATGGCAGGCAGGGAGACTGCCCTGTCGTTGAAATTGCTGGGATTCTTTCCAGGCTATGCAAAGAAAGAGTTTGGCTTTGCATCAGCCCCATCATGTTGTTGTAGCCACGATGGTCCACAGGCAGGGTCTGTGGGCAGAGGTGGTCACTGTCCTTGCCCAGGCTTGGTGCTGCAGGATCCCTGTACACATGGAGGGCTTTGCCATCCCAAACAAACCCCTCTGATGAAAGCAGCTCGCTTTTGGAAGGTCTGGAGGAGGCAGAGCACAGGGACCCACCTGGCTGTTGCAAACTGTGCGTTTCTGGGGGATAAGCCCCAAGGAGCAGCTCTGATTCTCATGGAGGCCCAGGACATGCCTCTAATGTTTAGCCTGGAAGTTGCATTTCTCTGCTTGATTGTAAAAATACCAAATTGGAGAAAGAATATTTCTTTTCTGACGTGTCTTAGTGCTTCACCACCACATAACCTCAGTGTTCCATGGAGGACAGCTGTCCTCTCTGCAGCTTTGCCATGTCCTGTCGCTAACGTCTCCTGGCCTTTTCAGGGGTACCGAGCAGCATTTTCACTCCAATTATCTAATTGATTAATGTATTTAACTTGGAACATTGACGCTCAGCCTGTGTTTGACTTTCAGTTTCTTACTTCTCTCATAGACCGGGAGGGTAATCTGAGGGCCTGGATGTTTCCTTGCTAGCTTTTCCAAGCAGTAGCTGTTGGCTTTAAAAGAAAATTAAAATAAAAAAAATTCTCTCTCCTTACTGACCTTGCCTTGACACACCTACAGGCCCTCATGAAAATCCCACCCTGTGTAAATAGTTCACGTTTTTATTCAGAGGAGAACTGCCTTGCATCAAGAGGTCAGGGAAATCTTTTGGGAGATAAGGTGTTTTTATCTTAAGCAATTAGTCCTTAGTGTTTGGTTGGGTTTTTTTCATTTTCTAATTGGATTGGAAGTTGTTCTTGTGCAGTGTGTGGTCACTATAGGAATACTGAACTAAAAAAATGCCTAAAACCTGTGCTCCTCTACCCCATCCTGCCCCTGCCACCCTGTTTGCTGGGAAGCAGAAAGCCACGGGCATTTCTGACGTGCCATTCCAGCAGGATGAGCTTGGGGCCACTATCTCCCCATCAGCCTCCGGGTGCTGATCATCTGATACTCGTCAAAGTTTTGCCCATCCATCACTGGGCTGCTGATGGTTTTCTCTGTCTGTAGTCCCCAGGTTGGAGGAGCAGAAAGGAACTGGCGAGAGGACGGAAGCGTGGAGTTTTCCCTTTGGATGTTGTCACAGTGTGGGTTGGGCAGGGCTAATCCGGACTGCTCGGGCTCGACTGGGTCTTCTCCTTGCTCAGCCGTCACCCTGCGCGGTGGGGAATTCTCCTTCTCTGAGAAAACCAAGCCACTCTGCAGTTTCTTTCTGGTGAATTATAGGAAAATGACATTGTCCTTGCACCAGTATGATTGACCAAGTCTTTCCCAGTGTCCCTGTGGGGTGCTGGGCAGTGGGAACGACTGTGCAGTTACCTGGCCTTGCCCTCCACACAGGTCTGGTGCCTCTGGGTGCAGCAGGATGCTGAGCTGGCTCTCTGCAGACTCACCAGCAGCCCTGTGTTCCTTGCCTCAAGGTCATACTGCAAAGGTTGCCACAGCCAAAACAGTTCTCCTGTGTTGTTTGCACAGTGCTGGTGTTCGGAGGCCCCTGCTCGCCCAGCTGAGGAGGGGAAACGCTAGGATTTGTGTTAGGGTGGGGGATTTTCCAGCCCTTGAGGAACAGCATCTTCCTTGGTGACGTTTCAGCTTTCCTTTGGTGTGATTGGATGGTGGGCAGGGACATCCCTCAGCAGTGGCTGGGAAGCTCCTGTGTCTCTGAGCCCTTGTGCATGACAGGGACTGAATTCTGGGCTACAGACTGATGGTGATGAGCTGAGCTCTCTTTATAGCTGTTTTATTGCTGCTGCTGTAGATCTTAGAGGTATCTGGTTGGACTCTGCGAGTTGATGGACGCAGTCCTGTGCTGAAATAAACTGTGTCTGCTTGAATTCACCTGTTGGGGTATCAGTGTTTATCAGCCCTAACCCTAACCCATATAGTGCTCCTTCCACAATAGAAATCTATAGTTCAGTGTGATACACTGCTAGATTTTTTTCCCCCCAACTGCCTTATGAAAAAGCACTTAACAAACACATCCAGAGGTGTGAATTACAGCTGATGTAATTAATTTGTGTTTGTGGGCCTGGCCCCCTGCAGTCTAGCTGGCAGTTTAGAAGAACAGAAATCTAATCTTGGAGAAGATTAGGAATTCTTTGACAAAGGTTAAACCAGGGTGATGCTGCCTTCATTTGTACTGGTGTCCTGTGGCAAATCTGTAATTTAAGTAGGCAGGCTGCTCCTAAACCAGCAGCATCTCTATAGTCACCTACCTCATTTTTTTGCAAAACACAAGTCTTAAAAATGGTTAGGCATAAAACAAGACTGAGGCAACTCTAGATCCTTGTCACTGCAGGAATACCCATCACAGGACAGTCAGAGCCAGAGCCTGCTGTGACTTCTGAAATCTCTCCTTCCCAAGCCTATCTCCAGGCTTGTCCCTGCCCTTCTCATTCCACTCACCCTGGGGTGAGTGAGCAGCACAAATTCTGTACGTTGGAGGAGAGCTGGAGAGGAAGCAGGGAGGGAGGCAGACGGGCCAGCAGGCAGCTCCGAGCAGGGCAGCCAGCCTTGCCTTCCCTGAGGGCTGCCTTGGTGTGCTCAGCCCCAGCACAGCTGCAGCAGGATTTGGTCCCAGCACACTTCCAGCCAGCATGTCATGGCAAGCTTACCCAAGCAGCAGTTTCCACTTTTCCTCTTTGGTGTCTATTGTTTTGTTATTTGGGAAACTGGAATCCATGATCAAATTGGAAATGTGGTTAGCATCAGCCTCTGACGCAACGGGGTGGGTTTTTTTTCTTTCAGATTGGTCTGAGCCTGAGCACATCTTCCCGTGGACAACTTGAGGGCTGCACAGCTCTCCTGTGACCCACACACTTGGGCAGTGATGCAGCACTCACTGTCTTCATTGCTCAAAGACCATCTCATTTAGTCTCAGGAGAGCTGCAAGCTGCTGGCTTGGTCTAAATCAGGCAAATAGTCCCTTGATTACAAAGTGGATTTCCAAAGGGAGGAGGTTGCCTGAGTGCTGATGGTTTAGATTTAGTCATTTAATGCATCAGGAATAGGTTACGTTCTCAATTATTTTGATTTCAATCTGATGTGTTAATAATGTGAGTCTCTTCGAATGAAAATGTATTTCCAAGTCGCTTTAAGTATTTGCTAGCGCACTAAGTTGAAGACATATGTGAAAGAAAGGGCCATCTGATGAACTACTATTGTTCTCTTAATTCAACCCACCCCGTTTGGGCCACTCGGCATGAATGGCTTTGTGTTTGCTAATAAAATCGTGCTATGTTCCCTGCAACACATGTTCTGCATGTCCCAGCTAGTCAGCAGCAGTAAAACCGTATTTTTATAGGTTTATAATGTTACCTTCTCGACTGTGGCTTCTTTTAGATACAGCAGTGCTTCCAAGTTTGGCCTTGGCATACTGGAGCACACAGGGGTGGCCAAAAGCCTGTGTTTCTGGCTCATCTTCCCCCTTTTCCTTGGCACCTCAGGCACTTGCTCCCTGCGTGGCTCATCAGCGAGCGTGTGTACCTCCTCACCTAAAGGGTGCTGTGTTAGAAGCCACTGGAAGAGAAATAGGAGTGTTCTCCTTGGTCTGCATCTGCCTCTCCCCAAAATGTTTGGATGAGCCCAAGTTGCTTCTTGGACTGTCTCAGAGGGTGGCTATGGGCTCCACAGCCCTTTTATCTTCTGGGCTTAGGAGACACAAAGACGATGTGGGAAGTGCTCTGCTGTTGGATGATCCCAGGAGAGCTGCAGCCATCCCAGAGTTTCTTTGGGCAGTCCCTAAGACAGAGGGATGAAAAGCAACCTCTGCCTTAGCACAGCATCTCAGAGGGGGCTGCTCTCAGCAGTTGGCTGGCAGTGGTCCTTCACAAGCTATGTCCAAGCTGCAGGGAATCAGTATGCAGAGCAGTTACTCCCTTTCCTTGGCACATTGTTTTTTAAGGACTCTAGGGTAGAGGGGATTAGACCAAGTTCTTAGAGGAGGAGAATAGCCAGCAGGGGATGGCTGGTCATTTTTGTTCCTTTTGTAGCACAAACAATCTGTCCCCTACTACTCATAGGGCTCGTGAGCCTTTGTGATGTTTATTTGGCTGAAAGATTTGGAGACCTCTGGTCTAGATAGCTCTCCAACTGAGAAGGGGAATTTAGGCACTTGTGATAGTGTGGCCAAAGAAATTACAATAAATATTTGGGAGATTTTAGTGTTTGGCATTCGTCAAGAATGGTTTAGCAGAATGAAATCTTTAGTGGAAAGGATGGAAGTCCAGCTGAAATGACAAAGATGTGCCTGGGCTGGCGTTGGCACATCTTCCACACTTCAGGGATTAGAAGGAATTGTGTAATAGCAACATAATGATCTGCAGAATTGGCTCATTTAAACTTCAGCTGCTTTTGTTTAGGAGATGGACTTAAAATCTGAAACTGGGTCAAAATCTTTTCTTGCTCTAGAACTAAAAGTTCCACACGTTTGAGACTTCTGTTTGAAGAGCCCTCTCTGTAACTGCTGTTCAGCCAGTCCTCCTGGGCTGAATTTCAGCCAGGCAGGTGACCTTGGCCTGCTAGTTCTTGTCACTTGGGAAAGTGCTGTTATCAGGATTGGATTTTCTAGGGTCTGATGATCTCCAGCACATCCTCTCCTGCTGATGGAAGCATGGTCCTTGGTTCCTTTTTAGGACTGATAGGAATGTCTGCTCTCTTAAGATGAGAGCTGAGCAGGCACCGTTCTGGGGGTGTATTCAGTCTCCTGGATTCTTACCACATTTTCAGTGAAGGTCAGAGTCAGGGTTTTGTCACTTGGTGAATTTGCCCTAAACTACCAGCAGGACAGAAGTCTTCCTCAGCAATGGCATTCTCCCCAAAAATGAAGCCCAAATCTTTGAGAGCTTTTGTGGCCCTGTTTCTCCTCTGTTTGCAGCAGAAAACAAAATTCCCCAAAACATTTTTTTTGGGTGCAGCTGCATTTCCAACAGTAGAAGAGGATTATTCTTGCAGGTTCCAGGGTCAGCTTTTGCAGACATGCCTGGCCTTCTCATCTCCTAGGGCTGGCCCCAGTCAAGGAATTGGGCAGATATTTCTTTGCCCCAAAGTTCCCTAACTTTTCCCAGATAATACAGCCTGCAGGGGCAAGGAGGGTTTGCAAGGTTAGTGTCGGGAAATAGCTGCTTGGGAAAGTCCTCTTCCTTACTTCTGGATAAAGTAGCGTGATAAATTACTCTTGACTGCTCACCTGGACTGAGGTAGGCAATCCCACCAGGCAGTCACCCTACGGCTCAGAGGAAAGGAACAAAGTGATCCTGCACATGGAGAATCCATGTCTCCAAGTCACCAAAGGTGGAATTCATAAATTCCTTTATTATTTGCTAAAAGCTGCAAACGCATCTGCAGAATACACAGACATTTGTTATCATCTCGAGCAAGGAGATGATGCCATTGAGTGTTAGCAACTTGCACACACACAACAGAGGAGTCTCTTCACTGCCTTATTCACAGTGTGAGTTTTACATCACGCTGTGATGTACACGTAGCCCAGGAAAGTCACTCCTAGAATAAAAACCACTGGCAAATACTGACCTCTCTTCCTTGGATTTGACAAGGTACCAGCAGCAAAGGTTGGCAGCGGTGTCACTTTGCTGTCACATCCTGTCACACAGGAGTCCCACCGCTGAAGCTACAGATGTGCAGGCTCAGATGTTGGTGTCACAAGCTCCTGCACGTTTTGATTAATTCATCATGGGTTCAGGGATGGGTGCTTTCATCAACTTTGTGATCAAAATGTGTGCCAAGGATATTATGAGTCATATTCCAGACTCACTCGTAGTTTTGGAGAGGGGATTAATGGGGATGTTAAAATATTGCTCATTTATGCTATAGGCAGAGCTGGCAGCAGTGGCTGTAGTCACGGTTGCCCAACATTCCCCATTATATAAAACTTTGTTGTAGTTGCTCATATCTTTATCAGACTGTGTTGTTTGGTGTTCTTCCATGCTGAGATTCTGCCTCAGGCTGAATTATTTTGGCAAATTTTAGTAAAAACAGAGGGGGAGGAAATTGCATTGTTTTGTTCATGTCAGAGTCATACAATTTACTTTCCATTGATAACCTTCCAGTTTTCCCACTTTGAAGCAGGGGTTTGGCAAGTGGGTTGCTGGAGGTGGGAGGATGCTGGCAGCTTGAGCGTGTATTTTGCCATCCGTGTGAGAATCCATTCAATATGACTGAATTATAAACTTGTGAAATGGCACAAGCTCTATAGAAGATGGTTTAAAATTTTGGCAGTCAGAGTATCTGAAAAGTGTATTTACTGTGACGGTGCTCATGGTTAAGACTTCAGAGACAGGAAGCTGCAAATCCTGCTGCTATTGCAGATCGTGGAGCCTTCAGCATTCATCGTTAGGTGAGCCAGCTCTCTTCTCACATCCTCCAGAAAAGGCACTCACAAAAAAAAAAGGCTTTTTGTGCAGTGACGGGGAGGAGGTGAGGAGAGGGAGTTCCTCCAACGGTGAGCAGGTGGTGTTGGGAGCTAGCAGGAGACAAACTGTACAGGGTATTGGAACTGGAAAGGGGTTTTCCAGTGCCTCCCAGAGTTTTCAGGTGCAGTAGCCAAAGCTGCCTGTTCTTCAGCTTTTTTGCTTTTTCCATACGTGGGGTGAGTAGAGCCAGGGGAACCAACAGAGCAGGTAGGAAGGAAAGTGCACAGGGCATCTGCATTGCCTCTTGTGTCATTGAAAGGCCCTGTAGTAGAAGAGACAGAAGATGCAGGCAGGAAAACAGAGGTCCTTCTGTGCTGGGTTTTGCCGGAGCACTGCTGGAAGACAGCTCTTCTCCCTGGGAGAGACTCAATTGTGCGTGCCTCAGCTTTCTGTCTGCTACTTGATGTGCTGAGCATGCATCAAGGCAGAAGTCTTAATAAACACTGAGTATTAGGCCCAGAGCATTTCAAATTGAGCACCCATGTCTTGAGAAGGTTGTGACAATTTCAGCATTGCAGTTGGCTCTTTGTGCATAAGAGGATAATGGCTTTTCCTTCCCCAGAATAGCAGCACAAATAAATACAAGATACACTTGTGGAAATTGCTAAGAGGAATCTCCAGCAAAGTGAGTAATGCTGCATTCAACATGAGATTTGGGTGATGTGAAAGTACAAAGAGGGGGAAAAATAAGGGTATGAATCCATTTATCCTGTGCCCTGACCAGATGAAGTTCTGCAGAAAGGAATAAGAGATAGTAAGTGATACGTGAGCGAATGAGATACTTTTTGAGTAGAAGACAGTTTTTTTCCAACTTATAGATTGCTTTTCCCTGCTGTCTTAAGGAGAAAACATCTAGAGCAATGATGCATTCCTGTAGCACCTACCTGGTCAGTGAAATCCTGTCTGTATGGTGTGGCCCATGTGCACTCAGTAACAGATGGTGGGTTTGTGTCACACAGATGGGCCTCCAGTGTTTCACAGCTCTTGTGCTCCAGGCCATACGCAGAAAACAGCTTTTCCCTTCATCCGTGGGATTTCATTTCTGGTTATGTCACTTTGGATGATCGCAATGTGGCAGTGGCTCAGATGAGCTCTAGTGCTCTGCTCCTGCTATAGAAGCAGAAAATGGTGTCAGCAACACATCGTGTCAACTGGGGGGGATTGTGGGCCCACCTACTGCCGTCCGAAATGCAGAATTAAACCAGGTCTCACCTCTGGGGCTGCAAGAATGTGGCTTTTGCAATGGTCCTGTGCTGTATTCAGTGTCTGAGGAGTTGTCAGCTGGAGCTGGAGCATTTGAAGTGATTGTAAGATCTTCTCTCCATGTAGGTTATTCAGAGCACTTAAGAGTCTCTCCACACTTCCCCATTTTCACTCATTATCACAGTGTCTCTGGGGCCTCCCTCGCCTGTTGAATTTGTTTGGGTGTCAGCAAGTACCTTGTACTCAGAATTTCTGGAGGGATTAAAAAGACATCAATGGAACACACAGAGTTTGCTCATCTAACCTTGTGTCTTTAAGAAACTGAGGTGAAAAACGAAATACAGTCATCTTTTATCTGAACAGTGGTTAATTTGTTTAGAACAAAAAACACATTGCTTGCATTGTCACTTATTCTTCCTATATGGAGCTGTCAACTGGTTTTAATTGTATAAAGATAAGTAGGAATGGAACAAGGCTTCAAACAGCTCTTTTATAGCACTTGGAGTGGACATGGTACTTCATATATATACCACAATAATGCATACCAGATGAAAAGATACTGTGGAATTTGTGCAATAAAGGTAAAAGCCCATATATCTGCCTGTTCCAATGGATGAGAACCAAAACAGAAAAAATCTTGAAGGCAAAAATAACAACAAACCCCAGCACAGTTCTTGAAGTCAAGTTTCACTTGCTGTGAAGTGCCCCCAGGAAAAACAAGTACAGGATTTGCCCGAGCAGTGGCCAAACCTCGTAAGGGGAATGGAGCACATGTATAAACCTCCCAAACAGTTAAAGGTGTTTCACCTTCCCCCGGGTCTGGAGTTTAGCTGGACCCTTTGGTATTGCTGTTGCCGGGGATCACCCTGTGAGCTCCTGTGCAATTTGTCTATGAGCAACTCTTTTATTTTTCTTTTTTTTCCTCCTCCCTGCCTGCTTCAGCTGTTTTTCTCTCCATTTTAATATGTTTCAGTGAGGTGAACTGGTTCTTGCGCCTTGGATATTTAGAATGCCTCTGGAGATGTGTCACCCTCAGGAGCGGAGCATGCCCAACACACCAACCTTGGAATTACAGTCAAGGAATTCCCAGTAAACAGGGATTACTGACCCACCTGCCCTGGCTCCCTTTGGATGCTGGTCTCCATCTTTTTCACTGCTCTGAAATTCTTTGCTCTTAGTTTGCCAATCAGACACCAAATTTAGATCCATTTGTAAAAGAACAGCCATGAGAAATGGGAAACTGAATCCACTGACTTCATTCTTCCTTTTTAAATATGACTTTGTGTGACCTCAATGCAGCGATTGATGGTTTGGCTTCCAGGTCTGGCTGGAGATGCAAAGTTTGGTGACTGTACCAAAACTAGGACTGTGAAAGAATACTTTGTGCTCACCATCTAAGGAGAAGTTACTTTAATCTTTGCTTAAAAGGAGGGCTGTTTGTAGCAGCTTCACAAGACCATCTTCCCTCTGTATGTATTTTCCAGAGACAACAGCAAGTTGTTTGCTGTTAGTCTGCTAAACTCCTAAAAAAGAAAGAAAATAAGTATCTCTAGAAAAGGAAATACCCTTTTAAACAGCATCTGTCTCTGTTAGACACAGTTTCTGCATTTTACATTCCTTCTGGTGGTTGTTACTACAGTTCTTCTGAGGATTTGTCATTGCTGTCAACCTCTAATAGACCTTGTCAGAAGGACAACATGACTGTCCACCCTCCTCTTGCCCCAGCCCCTGTGCTACATTGGCCAGGTCGGCTTGAGCTGTGAAGGGAAAGTCAGATTACGAGCTCCCAGTAGAGACCAGGAGACCGTGTTAGGATTTATACTTATGCTGTGATGCTGACATCTCTTTGGAGCTGAGCAATAAAGAATAGAGCAAGTTTAAAAGCTTTTTTCAGCTTGCCCGTATGTTGTTGTTGATACAGCCTGCCGTTTGTTAGCATGATCCAACAAGTATCCTTTAATGACCCCATTTGGGGAGCCTGTGAGAGTCCAGAGCACTGCTAGAGAAGCTCTGTTTCATGGTGCTATACTCCTGAGACCTACTTATCTGTCATGGTTGCAGTCAGCTGATGCTTATGAACTCTTGCTCATTATAAAATACTGATTGGAGGCAGAAGTCTTCTGCAGGGGTACTTCTTTTCTGTCCCGATCTAATGGTCTCTTGACTTTAAACTTGAATGCGTTGCCTAGATGGAAGTAAAGTTAAATAAGACTTTGCAGGAATTTTTAATGTGAAGGTATGAAACATCTTTGTGAAGATCTTTTGCTCGACTGAGTTGTTTTTTCATGTGCTGCCAATATCTGATCCCACTTCTTGACCTTTAATATACACTGAGAGAGAAGATTAGGATGTTTCTAATCAGCTGAATCTCCCCTCTGGGAGCACTATTAAATCTTGACTCTTAGCTTTATCTCTGCCAGGTCTTGCCAGCCCTCCATGGTTTTGGTTTTGTTACCAGCTGAGGTCAGAGTTCATTCACCTCAAAGGTTCTTGTTCAATGGGGGAAGTTTCTTGGATCATTTCTGTAGGAGTTAAGACACCAGCGAGCAACTCTGCTTGGAGGCAGACCTCTTCTCTTCATGTGCCTTGTGAGCCAGACCTTAATCAGTGAAAAAAAGTCTTTTATTTTGTGCAGGATTACTGCTAATTCTGCCCACCTCATCATTAGCAGGGCTTCGTCAAAGGTCTTCATGAGCAAACCTGAGTGGTTTTGAGGTGCTAAGTCAGGTGCCTCATAGGCACTCAAAATATTACATCAGCTGATTTCTTCTGCCACCCAAATTTTTCATTTCATTAGAATTCCAAGTTCATTGGCAATAAGTTGGTAACGAGTGTTGAGTTTCATACTATTGTTTTGAGGGGAATTCAAGTGAGGCTAGCAAGTCTGCGGTCATGCAGCTCAGCTTATGTTACACGGCCCAGTGGTACAGGAGGCGGTTTAATGTCAAAGCTGCAAGTAGTCTTTGTAAAACAGAGCCCCCCTGAGCTGCATATCTTCCCCTTTCATTTCAGTCATTTGCAATACCACTGTTGTGATTGAAGTATTGGGAAATTTATCCCTGAAAGCAATACAATGGATTGCAGTGCGGGGGTTGATGCCCTCCTGAAAAACTTTGGTAGTCCAAGGAAGGACTGAGTGCCCATGGTCTTATTTAGCCCTTGGATTCCAGTGGCTCCCGTTCCCCAACGTGGTCCATGTACCTGTAGATGTCCCTGTCCTACGTTTTTGAACACTCCAGGGGCTCTGTAGGTACGTAGGAAGGCAGGGAATGATCTGGAGTCATTGGCCAAAGCTGGATGCTTTGTTTCCATCCAAAAACTTACTCATTCTACAGACCCTGGTCTTAAGTTACTGAACTTGCAGAGAAATCTGCTCGTAATTTCTTTCTTGTAAGCCCTCTCTTGTTGAGCAGAAATTTTGGCAAAGAGGAGTCAAGTCACTGGAGAATCCCCAGTTCTGCCTGGTTATACCAGGCCTCCTCAGATCTTTCCTTGGAACGAGCAGGCAAGAGGAAATACTTTCCATTTCAGAGAAGCGTGGACAAACAACGTTGCTTCAGACAGAGAAGAAAAGTGGCAGACAGAGTTACAGTGCTGAATCCTGCTGGCCAAAAGCATGCTCTTGCCTTTATTCAGTCATTCCTGGAACACAGTGTTCTTATTGTATTCCTCCTCACCCCGCTCAGTGCCTCTCCTCGGGCTCAGGGCTCAGAGATGCCCCAACCATGGTACAGGCAGGTTTGGGGAAGTTAAAAAAAGCATCAAACGTATCTCGGCAATGGAACCTCTCCCTCCTTGCCTGGTGTTGGGTAAACGTGTGTTCTGAAAACCTGGATCCCGTTAGAAACGTTCCTGCTGTCTGGAAAACAAAGTACTCGCTCGCCTGGTTTAGTCATTAAGTAAATTTGTGGTTTGGTTGAGACAAAAAATAATGAAGAAAAGCTGTTGAAATCCTGAGATTAATTTGATAGTTTGCAGGCGGTGGTGTTTTTAAGTGGAGCTGCTGCCTTCCTTATGTTGTGAGCAGACCCAGGTACAAACCTGGGCTTCCCTCTTTCCGTGTGCCTCAGAGCCAGGCATTTGGAAGTAATTTGTTCCACGAAGGCCCTGTCGGTGCGGGCGAGGGGGTTGCTCTGGGCTGGGAGCCGCGGTGCGTGGGTGTCGGCACAGCCGGCCCGCGGCTGGAATGCCGGGAGACGCTTTGGGCTGCCTGTTCCATCTGTGGAGGGAGCAGCAGCCCCGGCTGTAGGCAGGGACGGGTGGTCGCTCTCTTGGCATGACGTGGAAGGCTCTGAACCGTCGAGAGGCTCACTGGTGTTATTCCATGTGTGACATGGTGGCCCCTTCTGGGAAGAACTCTTTCCTCTGGACCTTCTTTACGTCTCCTGGCTGCCCCACCTGCCTTCCCAGGGAAGTGAAACCGTGGGGCAAAAAGCAGAGAGGCCCATGCAAAGACCCCCAGAGCACTGTGCAAAGCATTTTCCCTCTCCACCAGCCCAAATTTACCTGGGACAGTCACCAAGGAAAGCAGAGAGCGGGGAGCTGACACTGAAATGCTGTCTGAAATGCCTGCTCTGTGTGTTCATCCGCTTAACCGCACATATATATGTATAAATATAAAATCACTTGTATTAAACATAGATGTCATTTCGGTCTGAGAAGCCAATTAGCAGAGCAGAAAGCTCTTGCCAATCAGCCTCTTTCTGAATTTTCCCCAGCTCTCAGTTTAAGCAGGGGAAAGGAGATGGCATTATCAGCCCTCTCTACCTGTGTCCGTGCTAGCAATCCTGGTGCCCCAGGGAGAGCACGTTTGGAGGGTCAGAAAATCAGGGGTGAGGACTCAGGTCCCACTCGTTTCAGGGGTGAACATGTGGATGTTCAACACATCCCTGCACAAGCTTAATTCTGTCCCTTTCAATAAAATATTAAAAAGAGTTCTCCTGTGATGTATTGTCTGACAGAGGCCAGGATATGGAGGCGAGTGTGGCTCATGGGTGGGAGCAGTGTACCCTGGATATCCAAAATGCACACACACTGCTGGGTTTGCCCTTGTTCTGTAGCTTCTTAAGTCACTACAGCAGCTTTTGGATGGCTGGTGCAGCCTGGCTGCTCCAAAGCAGTGAGGCTCTTGTTCACTCACAATTAATGCAGCCAAATATCCTGTATATTTTATAGAAAATGTCCCTAATGTTGTCAGCCTTTCATGACTGATAAGGATTCATATTAATCATGTCATCATTTTAAAAACCAAACAAAATTACCATGTTATGGTATAAACTCAGACTAATATATTGAAATTAATCTAGGCAGATACCTGCTATTGTTAGATATGGAACAGAATGTTCTGCAACATTCTCTTTATTTCAGGAAGATGATCCAATTGTCCTGTTAATTGTTGTGCAGACATTGTGTTGCCCATATTTTTTTTTTTCAATTTAATGACTATCTTGTGCTTTGAGCTATTAAGTAAGTGAGGTTTGTGGTCTTCTTCTAGGGAAGACATGCATTGCTTTTAGGAAGGACTTGCTTTTATTGTTTGTCAGACTCAGACTTTTGCAGTTTTGATTTTAAATCTGTAACTAGTGGACAAAATCCAGTATTTACACTGTGGTGATGAGTGAGCCCCGCCTTGCCTCCATTGGGAAGGAGGAGCTGGGAGGGCTGGTTTGGAGATGCACAGTCAGATGAAATCTTGAGGGACTTGTTCTGCAGTTTCCTTGGAACACAGTGGTTTCACCTTGTTGTCTGAAAGCCTTTCCTAAGAAGGTTAGAGTGGTGATAGGGCAGTACAGCCACAATATTTAGCCTATCTAGTCCTTATTTGCCTCCTAAGGCAAACATTTTATTTCCTGTATTTCAACTTCCTTCCTGGATTGTCTCCCCCATCTTGCTGTATCCTATGATCTAAATTACTGGTTGCAATTAATGCATCCTCTGTACGTTAGTCCTGCCTGAGAAGTAGCATGTCCTTGGTAAATACAAAGGAGTTAGAAACTGGAAACTCAGACTGGTAAATCTTGGATTTAGCTTTTGTAACTGTGCTTTAATACTTCACAATAATTGCTGAAGCTCCCTATAACATAATCTCCATGTAGTCCTAAAATGGAATTGAATGCCTTAGAAGAAAAGAGAAGAAGAGCCCTTATCTGTACTTTTAGTTACATTTTTATTTATTTCCCTTCTTCCTCTGGCGTGGGAGGATGAATACTCAGGGAAGATACAGATTTGCAAAGGCAAGGAGTGCTAAAGAGCGTCATTTTTTTCATCAGCTTTTAAAAGCCAGACTGTAATCATAAATTCCCTGATAGCTGGAGCATGCAGAAGTCGTCTTTAAGCCTACAAGTGACAGGCTGCTGTTGCTTTTCAAACTTCAGATTTCATTTTTTTGTAAGACACAACTTTGATCTGGTTCCTTTGTAATGCTCTGCAGAGCGCCGAGGCCGCTGCGCTCGCCGGCTGCAGAGCTGGAAGTGAACTTTCTTGGCAAGAGCCATCTGGAGACCTCAAAGAACAGATTAACTTGTCCAGAATTGATGTGATCTTTGAAGAAGCGGCCCTTGCCTGGAACACATGTGATTAGCCTGACATTGGCAGTGATAAAGTTGAGATGCACAGCAGCGTCTGAGTACCCAGAGTAATTGGGAAGAGTTTTAAGTGGAGCAACCCCAACAATCTGCAATCAGATTATCAGGTAAACCCCCAGTTTTAACCACTTGAGCCAACTTTGCGTCTTTAGCGCAGATCAAATCCAGTCAGGAGCGAAGGTTTTCTGCCTTGCATCTTCATAGACTTTTTGTTCTTAGCTCCAAAACGTTCCCATGATGGTGCTTTGGGAAAAGCTGTGTGGTGCAACTTCTGGGTATCTGGTAGTTGTTGGTACCATGGATTGGAAACAGACTTTTCTGTTCAGGTGGTGGATTAGTGTAATCTTGTAAGTCGGACTCCATGGTGGATGCCGTTGTAATCCCTTGTTTAAAGGTGACCCTGCTGCTGGGACACTCTTGTCAGCACATGCTATTTAGATATGCTGAAGGGATTTGCTTCGGCTCGTACATCGTAAGCCAACATGTGCAGCTTTTAATTTGATTGACTGGTTGTGATAATGAAATGTGGAACTGCATGAAGGATGTGACAGTCACCTGCTTATTGGTAGATGTAAGTTTTGGAAGTAAGTGGCCACCTGGAGACTCGGTGACCTGTCATTCTGGAAGGATTTTTTGTTTCTTGGATGGAAGTAAGTAACTTCTTAATTTTTTTTTTTTTTTCCCCACACTGAATAAATGGAACATGTCAGAATAACGAGTTAGAAGGATGTCTCAGCATTAGACTGCATCCTCCCAATCACGAATGCAAAATGACCAGAGACACCAAATAAGAGTAATGTTTAGTGCTGTTTTCCTAGGAATAGTCATCTTCAGAAACACAGGACTGCAAAAGTCTGAACCAATTTTTCAGAAGCTGGTGTGAAAAAGCAGGGTGGGAGCACAGAATGAGTAGCTGGGTCACACTGAGTTGCAGCCCTGATGTGTGGTCTCAGGGCACTATCCCTCAGCCCAAACACCACCCACCAGAAGAGGAAAGGAGGAATTGTGTCCTGCTGCGAGGTTGCTCACTGCAGTGTAGGACGGAGGGCATCAAGGCTCCTCTACCTGCCATCGGCTGTGGTGAGACATCTGGAGTTTCTGCAGAGCCCGTTTTGGGGTGTCTTTCTGTGGGACTTGCCAACATCCCCAGAACTCCTGCAGCTCAGAACTTTCCAAGGTGACTCATGAAGTTCGGGTGGTTATCAGCTGCCTCATGGCTCAAGGTGTCTGGAAAATGGGACTTCTCCCGTGTTAAAAATGAGCTGCTCACCAAAACTGTGGTGACCAAAGGTTCAGACTATGGTATGGGAGGAAAATTTCTGGAAGAGCTGTTTAGGTAGAGTGCATTGGAATTTTGTGGTTGTCAGCTTCATGAGTCTTTTATCTCTTGGATTTGCTGATACTGTGTCTCAAACAGCTGCTTCCTTGGTACTGCAGGGGTTTGGAGAAACTTCCCATGCCACCAGGGAGTTTGGTGATGCACTTATTTCCAGGGCACCCTTGCAAGAGAAGGCCTGCCTGGATTCTATCACAGCTTCAATTCTTTTGAGTAAAAATTTTCTTCCAGAAAATGTCAGTGTCATAAAAATTAAGTGCTGGAGCTGGAGAAGGTGGTAGCAATGAAAAGTGATGGATTGATCATCTTCCCTGTTAAACTGGGAGCTGTTCCAGCCACACTGGAACTGCTAGCAGGCTTGGGAAGACCATGGCTCTCAGACCTGCCAGTAGAGTGTTGCGCAACTTGTTCCCTCCAGTGGAAATGTAAATTCTACAGAAAATAGTTGCCTAGAGGCCTTTCATCTTCAATGAAGTTTCCTTCTTGCCTTAGTGGTTTTTTTCTCATGCTTGACAAAGAATATCAGTGAAGGAGGTACATAACTGGTGAGAACCAAAGGGAGTGCCCCACAGATTTGGCTTTGGAGGCGGGACCGGTGAGCTCTTCCTCCCACTGTGGATGCTGAAGGTGATGCAATTCTTCCCCAGAGCACACCAACCCCTGGATTTTTGCATAGAGCAAAGAGTAGCATGTTTGGCAAAGGTTGGGGACTTTGCATCTTTGATTTAAAATTGAAATAGCCATCAGGGGAAGTTGTGTGAGGGAGACTGGGGATCCCAGACTGGAAGGAAAAGAATGCCCTTAGGGACTCAGGATGCAGTGGGAGCTCCACATAGAGCAAGAGGAATGAAGAGGACCTCACCTCTCTGCTCACTTACATTGAGGCTCCAAGATCTGATGGTGCTGCTGTCTAAAGTGCTGGGTGCTTGGTCAGAGGAGTGAGAGATTTGGGGATGGCTGGGATGCAGCCAAGACAACATGCAAAATGAACCCAGAACAGTTAGAAGGAAACCTTAAGGAAATTCTTGCTGTTTTTCTACGGCAGTTTAGGCCCTTGTCAGCATTACCAGAGTGTGCAGTGATCAGTGGAGGGCTTTATGCAAAGAAAAGGCAGCTGGTCAGGCTGACTTACTCGGGTCGCTGTGATCTCTGTTATAATTGTTCCCTATGTGATTATTTTGAGGGTTGAGCAACTGAGAGCTGCAGAAGAGACATGCAGCTTTATTTCTGCAATGTATGAAATGTTCTATGTTCATTTCAAAAACGCTCATTGCTCTTTCTGTCTTAAAAATGAAATAAAATTCTGGAAGGCTGCAGGAATTTTTGTGAAGTCTAACTTTAAATGCTCACCTTTCCTTTTATCACCCTTATCAGTGCATAGAGCTCAGTATGTGAGGTTTTTAGCTGACATTTCAAATCGCTCTGAGGGTGCCTGAATCCCTTTTAAAGCAGCCTCCCCTCCCAGATCAGAAGTGACCAGTTTTTTTTGTTAGACTCCATGTTCCTTTAATGTTTTCCTCCTAATAGATGTTGAAAGTGTTCTTCAGAGACACGGCACAAAACATTCAAATAGTGATACGAGCCAGCTGAAGAGAGTTGTCAGGGAGAAGGAACATTAGGAGAAGGATTGAATACAGATGGATTCCTCAAAAGTAATGTAACCTGTTATGATTGCTTTGAAATCCTATACCCTTTCCATCTCCTTACGCTTACCAAAAGTTTACATTTGCATTGATGTATTAGAGGCAGAGCTAAAATGGAAGTAATCCCTGTTGTATACATGCTTAAGTGTGTAATTTCAGCTAAATACAACAGTTGTAACCAAACCTGCATCTTCAGTGGGAAGACCACAGCCAGGGAGTGTTGTGGGAGAGCCCAGCCATCCCAGCTCCTCCGGAGGTGCCAGAGACCACCCAGGACCCATCTGCTCACTCTTGGTTCCTTCAGCCATCACAGTTCCACACCCAGCAACCTCTACAGGTGCTCTCTGCTGCTCTGTCTTGATATCAGCAGATACAAAGGAGAAATGGATTGCCCTGTGCATTTTATTCTGTATATCTGAGTGCTTTCTTAATATACTGCTAGAATAATCCATGCCTCTTCCAGAGAGTCCTGGCAAAAGGTCCACTAGAAGTTGGTGCAATATTTTAATTGGGTTGCCCAAAAATCATCCTTCTCTTTGCCCTCAGGGAAGGCCTGAGCTATCCATCATTCCTGCCTCAATTTAAGAGGTTGTCTCAGCCTCCATCACACCGCTGTCATGTCGGATTTGACAGGAGAGTTGCACTGCACAGCGCTCCTTTAATGTTCAGAACTGACCGTTCTGCACGGGGAGGACGGCTGAAGGGGGCTGGTAAGGTTTTCACTTGTTATCCCTTGCTTTTTAGGGTGAACTTGTTCAAATTATTTCCAATACTTGCCCTAGAGAGCTGTTCTGAAATCTGATAGAATATAGAAATGAGTTTGCTCCAGTGCACATCTGCAGCGACTGACAGAACATTTGCGTACTAGAAGGTGTCTGTGGTGATTCACCATCCCAAGGCTCCCTCTGTGCTCATCCCCAGCTGACTCTGTATTGTACCCAAGTGTGGAAAAACCTCACAAGGCCCCCTTCTGCTAAACAGCCATGAAAAGCCTCCGCTGGCTCAGTTTTGAATGCTCTTTGCACCATTCTGCAACTATACTGAGCTTCATCATCCAAGGAGAAGTAGCTTGGAGTTTTGGTTGGTTTGTGGCACACAAAATATGAGTTTTCTCTTTGTGAGAGTAGGAGAGTAATTTGTTTCTAACTGACCCCATAATGAACCTGAAACAATATGATTTTTCCTAGTGACCAGTGAATATCCATGACCCCTTGAATTACAAGGAAAATAGGTCGTGTGCTGAGGATCCAAAGGGCAAGTGAATAGGAGCTGGGTGAGCAATACATTAACTGAAGGGTGTAGCCCTGTCCAATTCAGATTTTAAAATACTTTGGTAATGCTTCCATCCTGGTACACCATGTGCCATATTTTACATAACAGCATCCAAAAACCTCTGCTTTAAATGGGCTCTCTGCCAGTCCCAGTTCATGTAGTGCCTGTCCTGCATTTATACTCCATACAAATATACACAAACTGCCAGCTTTTCCCTTTGCTGATGTCTTCCTCACCTCTGGTCCCTCCATCTGTGTATTTCTCATGGGTTTCCTTGTCTTGTCTAAATATAAACTCATCGGGGCAGGGGCTGTTTTCTGTTGTCTGTAGGACTTTAACCACTGCAGTAGAACCAGAACCGCTTTTCTTGGCGGAACAGGGAAGCACACATTGCATGATGTGCCCTCCATGGAGATGTTTGCTCAGGGCCCGTTGCAAACCACATCAACCAGGTGCTGATTACTGAGTTACTAAGTAAAAGATGATGCTGATGAGCTTTGTGATCTGAACTGAAACAGGACTCTGATTTTCGGAGCTTGGAAAATCCAGGAATTCATCAACTTCGAGATATCTTGAAAATGCTGCTCTTCATGCAGAGGGGCAGGCAGGGAGAGCAGGGGATTAAGTGCTGTTTGGTTGATGTGAACTTTTCAGTTTGTTCCTTCTTCTGGCAAATTACAAAATGACTTGCAGGAGAACAAGATGCCTGCATGGCCTGTCTGTCCTGCCGGATGGCAGAGCTGGAGGCATGTTGGCAGCAGTGGCTTTTCTATGCTGGTGGCAGAGGGGGCGTGAAGGAATTCTTGCCTGCTTGGTTCACAGGCTGCTTCACCATCAATGCAGGTCTCCTGAGCAAGGAACTCACTTCCCGGGTTAGCTCATGCAGTCAGCCTCCCTTCCTGATGTTCTGAAGAGAAGGAAGCTGGCCTGCGTGTGTACTTGAATAACAAGGCATGGGTTGTGTACAAACCAGCCTTCATAGATCCATGAGCAGATTGTCCACTGGAAAAGCCAGTGTGATTAGGTGGTCCTTCCTGGTGGAATTTGCAAGTGTCTGATGTACCTCAGTGCAACACTGGAGGTCAGTTTTAGGTACTGTGCTACGAGCAACAGCTGTTTCTTGCTTCACCTCCTTACCTCTACAGACATGTTGGAGTAAAGAGGGATGTTGAAGTAAGCATAGAATGGGTGATCTGTGCTACACATCCCTCCCTGCTGGAAGAGCAGATGCCTGTTTTGACTAAGAAAAATGCTGTCTTACTATCTAGATACTGCTTTTAGATGCTCACAGAATGGCAGTGCTAAGCAGCTAGCCCATGGACTCCATAAACCCTGATGGAAACAGGACTTCTTCCGTATAGTCTCATTCCCTCCCTTATCTCTTAACAGTATCATCTTCATTACTCCATGAATTCCCCTTTTCTTCCAGTTATGAGTCAAATTGTTCCTGGCTCTATCAGTGCAACTTAATGTGAACACAACTTATTCTGTAGCCTGTCATTGAGGCTGGGGCTCCAGGCAGAGTCCTGCCTGGTGATGCAGAGCATGGTCAAGGTTGTGTCCTTCTAACTTGACTCTCATTTTTCTCTCACAGGCATGGGTCGTGGAGAGAGCCTGTTAACCCCTACTATGTCAACACGGGCTATGCTTTGGCACCAGCCACCAGTGCCAACGACAGCGAGCAGCAGAGCATGTCCAGCGACGCCGACACCATGTCGCTGACAGACAGCAGCGTGTAAGTAACTGGGGGACAGCCTGGGGGACAGCCACGTGTTCCTTCAGCAGTGCTGCTGTTGGGTTGTTCTGGGAGAGAGGCTTTGCCACAGCTGGGGTTGGGGGGAACGTCTGAATAGACCATGGTCATGATCATTCTCACTTTCTTTTTGGTTACTTTGTCACTGTGCAGGCTACTCAGCCTTGCCAGTCTTGGGAACATTTGCAGCATAAAATACTTTGAGTGATCTGAAATAAGCAGCGTTTGTTCAGTTTCTGTAATGTTTCTTAAGCCAGGTGCAAGAATTGGTAATGTTGGATAACTTTGTAGTAACTGATTTGAGATACATTATCTTCTGAATCTTAAGACAGAGCCTTCTACTTACCTGAGTATTTCTCTTGAGGTTTTATGCTGCCAAACTCACAGAATGGGTCAGGTTGAAGAGACCATCTGGTCCAACCTCCCTGCTCAAGCAGGGTCATCCTAGAGTAGATTTCACAGAATTGTGTCCAAATGGTTCTGAAATATCTCCAGTGAGGGAGACTCCACAGCCCCTCTGGACAATCTGTTCCAGTGCTCAGTCACTGCACAGGGAAGACGTTCTTCCTCATGTTCAGGTGGAACTTCCTGGGCATCAGTTTCTGCCCGTTGCCTCTTGTCCTGTTGCTGGGCACCACAGAGCAGAGACTGGTCCATCCTCTGAAACCTCCCTGCAGATACTGATGGCCATTGATGAGGTCCCTTCTCAGCCATCTCCTCTTGAGGCTAACCAGGCCCAGTTCCCTCAGCCTCTCCTCATAAGAGAGATGCTCCAGTCCCTTTGTTGCCTTCCGCTGGACTCACTCCAGGAGCTCTGTGTCTCTCTTGCCCTGAGGAACCCAGAAGAGGACTCAGCACACCAGATGGAGTAACAGCACAGTGTGTGATGGCTCTGCAGTAGGATTGGTGACTGACCAGTTCTAGTTTGTCTGGTGACCACTGCACTTTAACACAGCTTGTGCTGATAAGCCCCAGCCAGATATATTTTCCCTTTCTGTCTCTCATGGCAGCGCCCTGTATCTCACCCACGAGATGCCTTCCTTAAAGATGGTCTGCAAAGGAAGCAAAAACGGGTTATGAGATTTTGTTGTGACTGCGTCTCTGTGATAGGAAGAAAAGGATTTGGGGAAAAATATTCACTGTTTGGTCTGGTTTTTAGTAGTGCAAATGCAAAGTGTCTTTCCGTAGAGTAGAAACCCTTTGATTCTTCAGGCGAGAGATGACAGGTTTACAGAATTAGGAGAGGATTTTATTAATGGCAGTGCTGTAAACACAGAGTCCTCCAAGAGGCTCGTTTAGTGACACTGTGAGTGTCAGGAGCTGTCAGACCTTGTTGGAGAAACTTTCCAGCCTGTGCCATGGATGCTGTTAATGGGTGCTGCCACAGTTCCCCACGTGCCCTCAGTTCATACAGTGAGATGGGGAGTGTGTAGTGTGGCCAGAGGGTTTCTGTGTCTGTGGTGGCCGCCCTGCCTGAGCCAGTAGGTTGCTCATCTCCGGCTCCACAGAAGCTTGGGGCCACGTAGGAGCAGCTGTGAGTCCATTCTGCACCCTGACACCAGCTCCTTGCACATTATCCACGTCATGTTGTAGAATGGAGGAGGCAGACCTTGGCCAAAGGGGCCTGGGAGGAGGAGGATGCCCCCAGGACAGAACCCTGTAGACAACTGCTAATTAAAGGCTCTATTTGATACAAATCCAGCTGCTCTGCCACATCCTTCTGCAATTCTTCATATTCATCAATTTATGTGGAGGAGTGCTCTGAAGCTAGCAGGAGTCATGTAACTTCTTGTTATCAGGAGAGACAGATGTGAGAACTCTTCAAAATTAATTAGCTTTTAGCACTTCCTTTCCCACTGGTCCAGCGGGCTCATGGGGCTGCACTGATGGTTATACCTGTGATAAGTTGTGATCATTTATGCCAAAGTTCTTCACCCTCCTAATTTTTATTTCACTAGCCACAGTTTGTTTCTTTCACAGGCAGAATAATTTCTTATTGGCCATCCTATGCTCCTTTTTCCTTTAGGCATTTTATCCCTCCTATGCCCACCATAGGCTGCTTCTAGGACTTTAATTACTACCAGTATGTGCACTGCCTTCTACTAACTAACCCAATCCTAGTGGTTCATTTTAAGTAGTTTTCAAACTTCATAAGGGTAAAGCTTTCTTTCTATGCCTCTCAAACTGGATGCATGCAGAATCCCAAATTGGGATTCTGGATGTACAGCCTTGACCTTTGGCTTACACAGACTCTGTCTGTTTTCAGCACTTGCTCTTCATTACATGCTTTAAAACTCCAGCACCAGATTTTACTCGGTTTTTACATGGCACTGCTGAACCTATCTGCCTCCCGAGTTTCAAAGGAATTTTTGCAGAATTGCTCAAGGCAGCAAAAATGAAGAACAACCAGATGAAGTTAAAGAAGGGACTCCTGCTGCTTGACAAGACTTGCATGTCTCAGTGCTTTGAATTTAGGCCTCCTCTGAGGAAAATGGCAATAAAAGCCTCGTTTGCTGATGAGCGAGGTTCTTCCCTCTGTGTGCTGTTTACACACAGCAGTCACGCTCGATAATGAAGAAATCTGGCTTCTGCTCCAAGGCAGCACGTGAATGAGGTGTGATCCAAGGCACAAACCTCCATCAGACCCTCCATCAGAGGAAAATGTATCTGGACAATTGGGATGCCAACACTGGCTAACTGAGGAATGCTAACAAACCAGGAGAGCAAGGCATGCTCTTCAGTGCTGGCCAGCTCAGCCCAGTGGAGAAGGCGGGCATGGAGCATTTGCGGTGCTCTGAGGCACCAGTTCCCTTCCAAGCTTTGATGTTGGATTGATCCCAGCAACATGGGATTTGGAAGTGGCTGCATGCAAAGCCTCTAGCAAAGACCTGAGTGATGCTCTGCCTGTCTCAGCTCCTGAGCTGGGGCGATTTTTTGGGAGCAGCCAGCTCACCAAACGGATTGTAAAACTGTGCTGTTACAAGCACACTTACCTAAAAGGCCAGCTTTCAACAGGATGTCTTTCCAAGCACTGGTAAATATTATTGTAACGGGTTGAATTTATATAACGAGTATGTTATCAGTCCCTGTTGTTGGAGTAGTTTGCTTTTTGAGTGGCTTAAAAAACATTGCTCTTAAATGCCTGTGCTCTGCTGATTATTTTTCAGTCTTCCTGTGTCATAGGAATTCCTCTACCCTTGTAGGCAAAACAGCTCTGGTACTCTCTGCTGAAACCTGTTTTTATAATCAGCAGGGCAGCTGTGTTGTTTTAGCTGGTTTGTGTGGAGGCAAGGTCTGGGGAGGACACAGTGAGAGGCTCCGGAGAGCACTGGCCCGGCAATGCTGCGGCCACAGGTGGGGCCAAGTTGCTCGCCGCTGATGTTCAGTGGAGGGTCAGTGGTAAGTCAGGGATTTGGGGCTCTGCCTGGCCTGTGGGCTGCTCAGAGCCTGTCCCAGACTTGCAGCAGCATTTCCATCACAGTCCTGAACTGCTCTTGCTGTCTCAGATAACCTTTCTTGGGGATAGCATCTTCCCAAGTGGAGGAGGCGAGTCTGTGGATGGGAGGGGTTGTCACAACAGATGCTTGAGGCAAGTTAAGGCAACCGTAGGTAGGAAGGCACCAGGCAGCAGCTGAAACCATTAAATCTCCATGTGATGTTCCAATTCAGATGCAGAAACACATTAGGTCCATATCTATCTTGATTTCTTCAGGAGCTTACATGGTAAACAAGAGGTAATGTTTCCTCTTTAGCCCAGTCTTGTGCTCCAGCTGAACAATACTCCTTCCTCTGAGTCTTATCATGTGTCCTGGCTTATCTCCTAGTTGGGAAACAGCTTTGCCTTCCCCCAGGTGCTTGGGAAGCCCTCGGTGTGGTGCCGGGAGGGATGGATGGAGAGATGCTCCTTCTTCCTCAGTTCCAGTCAAACCTGCTCCAGAGTAGGGATGGCCAGTCCCCAGAACAAAGGGATTTAGGACAGTGCTTATTCCTTCAAAAATCCTGCAGATTAAATGCTATTCCTTGGAAGACTGGCCTTTAACCAAAATGCCTGGTGATTTTCCCATCATGCTTCTTTATGTGAGAAAAGTCTCTTGTGACAGAGGTGCTTTGATAAGAGTAATTGGTAGAAAATACCAGTTTGGCTGTTTATTTGTTTCCTGTCTTTCCTAAGGCTGGTGATCCAGAATTACCCCAAATTTTCCTATGTTTAAACAAGTTTAGCTGCTTTTTAATTTAAAAGATCCCAAATTATTATTTCCAATGTGATAGGCATAATGGTTGGATTTGAAACCTGTCTACAGAGGAACAAAGACACCTCTGGTCAGAAGAGTCCAACTGCAGAGCCACAGCCCAACCACTGCTCACCAGAGGCTCTTGCAGGTCAGTTTGGAGAGGGGAAGAAGCCTCCACATTTCCCCAACAGTAAATTCATTGCATTATCATTAAATAAACAACAGAAATACTCTTCTTCCCTCGTTGCATTTCAGCTCTGAGCTTTCTGGTGCTAAAGAAAATCACGTGATGAAACAAGGAAAAACAGTTTGGGAAAGTTTTATTTTAAAAGTAGATGTGCTGTAAAAAAAGTTTAATTTTTTTTTTCATATATATATATATATTATTTCTCTATCTATTGAAAATATCTCAAAGCAAGCTACCTGACAAAAGGAAAACAAAAGTACGGTATTGGTTTTCCTTGCTTTCCCCCCATCTATTGAATAAGGTTTTGTTGGGATAAAATTAAAGTGCTTATCTTTGAATTTGCTTCCTCTGGTTGAGTTGGCACAGTACATTGAACGAAGGAATGTTCCAAGTTCAGAGGTGGCATTGGGGAATCTAGTTAAAATGACATCAAAGGCAGCACAGCGGGGCTGAACATGTGTTTGAAGCCGGATAGATTAGAGGCCATTATCAGCCTTTCGCTACTGTGCTGGGAACAAAAGTCGCTCTTTCCGCTGGGACTGCTGCTGGGGAGAATTAAAAAAAAAAAAGAGAGAGAGAGAAAGAAAGAAAAATTGCACTTTCTAACATAATGCCGCTTTCCCTGCAAATGGCCGTGTGGCTTTAGTGTGCAAGTTGTGTTCTGGCGCCCGGGTTTTGTGCACTGGTTAAGCTGAAATGTTGACTATTGATGCCGACCAGCGACGGCTAAAATAATCCCTCGGGTTTTTTATTTTTCCCTCTGAAAACTTCCAGTTGTTTTGTTGCCAACCAGTCTAGAAAAGGCCGCGTCACAATGCGGTGAAACTCTTTAACCGTTGTGACTCGTCATTAAAGAAAATTAAGCCACCTAATGAACACTGTCACATTCCCTGTACAGCAGCATGTGGGGAAGCTGTCCTGCTCCCAAGCCGTGTCACTGCAGGCACAGCAGAGATGATGCTCCCAACACACTCTTCCTCCTCCTGCATTACCTGCAGCCACTTGCCAGAGCTGTAATTAGCCTGGCTCATTTTCTGTTCCCTCATTTGTCTTCCTGCTTGAAAGCACTTGTCATTAATCATGGGTTTTGTTTTATTTCAATGATATTTCATTTTGAATGCCTGGGTTACTGCATGAAATTAGGTTCTTCTGATGTAGGTTGGTGGCGATTCTGCCTGCACCTGCATTTCCAGGGAGCCAGCAGGGCAGCCAGCATGATGGGAATGGGAATGAAAGCTGATGGTGGCCATCCTCACACAGGCTGGTGCTTGAAACTCAGGAGGTTTGCAGGCAAACCACCACAGTAAACTGTGTTTCTCTTGCCAAATGGCACCTTGACTTTAAAAATCTGTGGGTGAAACTGTTTGGTTTATGTTCTGGAGAAGCAGCTGGGGAGGGTGATAAGTGCTAAGGACATTTGGCCTGTGCAAACATCTCATGTTGTGAGATATGTCAGGACTGGCTCGTTTTCACGGCTCAGAGGGGTGCAAAGTTGGTAGAAGATGTGCCTGAAAGTTACGTGGTAGTTGGGACAAACCAAATCCCTCCATTCATTTCCACCCACCTCTGTGGCATTGCATGGCCCTTCCAAGCAGTTACCTCTACTGAATCAGGGAAATGTGTAAAACAAAAAAAAACCAAATTGCCAAGCTCCAGGCTGGCATTTGCTTTTGCATTCGTTGATTTTCCCCAGATAATACAAGGTCACCAGGAGGTGGGTCTGTGTCCTTTCATCACTGGGCTCCACTCACCTTCTCCTGGTCGCTGGGTGTGAGTAGGGTGGTGGCGGTGGTGAGAACTAAAATGCATTTCCTTTCTTTGCCTGGAGTCGCACTTGGGCAGTGATGCTTTGCCATTTGAGGTGCTTAGCAAAGCCTGGTGCCTCTGACCCACTCACCCCTGTGTACCCAGGCTCTTGGCAGAGCCATGGATCCAACTCCTGGTCTGTCAGAACTGAGGATTGTGGCCACCACTGTCTCCTTCCTCTGCAGAGACCTCTGTCACCACCTCTTTCAGCACAGGCACAAAGCCAAGCAGAGCTGGGTCACTTGGATGTGACTGCCCGTGACATCCTTTCCTAACCTCATACAGCCTCCTCTGGGGAGGGGGCTGGTTCTTCCCTCCAGCAACTCCAGTATCAAGCCCATAATTTCAGACTGAGTTAGAGATTGCCTTGGGAGCAGTGGAACCTATACCCCCTTGCTTTGATAAGCCATTTGAGCAGCTGTCACGCTCTCTTAAAAATATATACCTTGTTCCCTGACCGAGTTCCCCTTGGAGCAGATGCTCACTGAGCTCCCACACCTCCTTCTCCCCCCTCTCTTAGCCTGCCCTGTGGTTTAATGTGTACATTACAGGCTCTTTATAGAAAGCAACCAACTATAAAAGGTACCAGGATGCAGTCCAAGTCCTTCTCCCTGCCCTCTGCCTTGGGCAGCAGTCGCAGGAGCCCTACCTTGCTCTGCTCCCGGTGGATGCTGTGTAAGTCCTCCTGGCCCCTCATGCCAGAGCTTTTCTTGGTTTGGGGACCTGCATGAGCACCGTTCCCCACATGGGTCCCTCTTACTCTGGGCATGCAAACATGAAGGGGTTTCTTACCGGCCACTCGGTGTCAGCAAGACTTAAATGAATATAATGTGTCAGAGAAAGGCACTAAAGCAGGGCATGTTGTTGTTTTATTCCGTCAGAGATGGAATCCCACCGTACAGACTCCGAAAGCAGCATCGCAGAGAGATGCAAGAAAGTGCCAAAGCAAATGGACGTGTGCCACTACCTCACATTCCTGTAAGTAGCACTATCTCCTTCCCAGGGGTAAATATGCAAAATATGTGAGATCTCTAGCAGACAGTTGCTCTGCTTGTGCTCAAGTTAAATCCCCCTTAGTGCTGTATTCACTTGGGGATGCTTTAAGATGACATATATTGTGCTAAGAAAAGGCTTGGAGCCTTCTGCCAAACTCACCATCCAGGGCTGCCCAAAACATAGAATTTTTCTGAACCATTCAGTCAGTAGCTGATTGTTTCTCCTGGATGAGAATGGAAGCACCGGCTGGCATTTATCTGCAAGCAGTTCCATGCCCTCGGGTGAGCTGGAGGTGTTTGTGGAAGGTGTAGGAGGCTCTTGGACACGGAGGCTGATGTAGCTCTCAGCCAAGGTCAGTTGGGGAGAAGTGCAACGGTCCCCAGCAGTATTTCTGCACTGAGCAGCCACAGGAGCTGTAACCTGTTCTCAAGGACTCAGCAAAGCTCACCTGGGGACACGAGGCAGGAGAAAAAAAAAGGTGCAGGAGTAAGTATTTCATTTATCTGACACTGTCTCCTTGGTTGCTCCAGGTAAGCAAACAGCCTTTGGAAGATGAGCACAACTGCTAGGGCTCTGCATCACCATCTGCAGCTCTGCTTATTATTGTTTTCTTTTTGTGAGAAGTTACAGGTGACATTTAGTATCTAGTAGGGAATAAAGGTGCTTCTTTCCCCTTTGGACAGCTGGACTCCAGCAAAAATCAAATAGGGAGAGAAAAAGCCTCCATCTGCTTTTTCCAGAAGTGCCTTCAAACTTGACGCAGCTGTTCCCATCCTGCCTCCTCAAAGCAGCACAATACCAGCAGAAATACACCCTTGTTTTAATCTGATTTAAAAGAAAAAAAACCCACACCAAAACCACCACTCTTTGTTTTGCCTTTTAAATTAGATTATTTTCCTTAGATTTAAGAGGGTCTCCTGTGCTTTGATCACTGGGTTGACAATAAAAGCCCTGGCTGCGGACGCTCATAGCCATCCTTGCTCAGTCACCTCTCTTTTCACACAGTTGCTTTCACAGTGTGGTTGCTGTTGAAAAGGCTGGCTGGGTGCCTTTTTATTTCACTTGATGCCGTTTCTACTGTAAGCATGGCTTTGTTAGAGTTGAAGTTTGAAAGCTTGGCCTTTATTTTTTGTTGTTATTGTTGTTGCTGTTCCCCAGCAGTGGGAACTACTGACTGAATATTCTCCGACTTCAAAGCTTGTCAGTGGCTTTACCTTTTGGATAAAAATAATAGTGGCTTTCTGTTGATGGTGTGCACTGGCAATGCCTCGATGAACTGCAGGTTATAAACTCAGAGTATGGAGCATTAAATATGTATAGTGAGCTCTACTTTAACGAACTTCCATCTGCCAAACATTTCTTTTGTTGAACTGAATAAGTGTCATTCCAGCAGCAGTTCCTTGCAGGCTAATTAGTTTTACTTAGCATTAAATTTTATCGACCTTTTTGGAAACCAGCTTTAAAAACGGGGTAAAAAACAAGGTTTAAATTGCCCACCTGCTGCTTATAAATTTTTATATTATCCTACTTACCTACACAGTCTTTTAGAATTACATATTCCTCCTAAACTACACACAGACACTTCACAAGGATTTTTTTGTGAAACATCCACTGTTCCCATTAGGTTCTGCACTGTAATTTTAAGTCCCAGGGAAAAAGGCATCTTGACACATATTTATATGGGAGCGGAGGACTGAGAAGTTGAGTTAGTTCTAGTCTTTCTCCAGGGAATAAAAGTTTAGTTCAGACACTCCGGCACCTCCTGCCAGCCAATTACTGACACAGAATTGGCATCCACTTCAGAGAGGCACTGCTCTGCCCTCACTTATCAATCAGCCAAGAAAGGAGAAGGTAATTAGACAATGTGTTTTGACAACACCAGTGTGAAATGTTATAAAGTTACTCTTTAAAATTCAGCTCTAACTGCACACTCTTTGAATTAAACAGCCCAAATTAGCAAGGAGCCATGCAAATGTTTCTTGAAGTGTTGCTTTCCGAAGCCGGTGGTTGGGCTATCCCACAGCCCATGGCTAAATCAGGCTGGACCTGGGGTTAGCTGCTTCCAAACGTGTGGCGGTGATGAAATCACAACCTTTGAGTGAAGGTCTTTATGGACTCTATCTCCAGCATAGCCAGAGTCCATGCTGATAGCGCCTGCAGAATGCACAGCATGTTTTCCTACTGATAATAGGGAACCTCCTACTTCCCAAAGTCATTTCAGAAGTCCTTTACAGACCTTCCCGTTCCCTGACAAGTGAGTTATGGGGTTATTATGCAAAATTCTGAAAGGACTTATATTGCTTTTAATAGCAGCACTTGTAGTTAGGTCCAGAAGCTATAAACTGCAGTGATTATATGTTCAGAGGAGGCTGCCCGCTGGTCCCAGCAGCCGTGCTGCCTCCAAGTAGTGACAGCGTGTGCTGGCTATGTGGGACACCCTGCTCAGCAGCAGGACACGTTGTGTGGATGGCCCTGATCTGCATCTTCCACACTTAGCAGCTCACATCTTCCACACTTACCCAGTCACCAGTGCTCTAAGTTTGGAAAAGTTGTGTTCTGTGAAGTGGCGCTCTGCCCAGGAATGCAGTGGGGGAGGATCTCCAGCAAGCAGTGAGACCTCTGGTTTGTGCCTCTGGCAGGAATACATTACACAGAGAGTGAGTGTTGCTTTCATGTGGTTTTCCATCTCTCTCTTGGATTTGAGCGGAGTCTTGGAGCGCTAAGGAAGGAAAGAGCAAGCAAGTTCCCAAAGCAAGGGAGAAAACCCAGAGCATCCAGGCTGGGTACCTGGCTCTGGCATTCATTCATTCCCAGGAGAGGATGGGAGATCCTCCTTTTCCACAGCAAATTCAGAAAAATCCAACCTCAAGCATTAAGACCTGGTGTTTGGTTGGTTTGTTTAACTGCATAAAGAAGCCTTTTTGTGGTGTTCTTGCTGTAGCTTGATCATCGGGCGGGAGCTCTCCTGTCCTGCCCCACAATCAAGGATGCTGCGAGGTGGCTTCTGTGGTGTTCCTGAGTGGAACAGAAGGTTTTGAGTGACCACTGTGCTGTGCTGTTCAAGTGAGGAGTGCACAGGAGGAGCCTGGCCTTGTGCTGCCTGGATAACTGCAGCTAAATGAGCTTTCTGCTCCTGTGAGTTGGGAACCTGCTCGGAATTCTCATTGGCTGTTTTCTGCCATTTTCCTCAAACGCCTTGCTGCAGCGGGACTCCTTGCTAATCCCTGAATGCTGCTAAAGTGGATGCTGAAATCCAGCTATCTGTGAGCTCTGCCACAAGTGTTTCTGGTATGGAAGCACCATTTATCCGTTAAAAATTTATGTCACAGAGGAATGCATTAATCTAAGAAACATAGAAGTTCAGAAGTTCTTTTCTCTTGGCTTCTCTAGCCTGTCATCTTCCTTTCATTTCCAAGACTGACTTGTGATCTAACAACAACCCCTCAGGCATCATGGAGGCATCAAATCTCTTGTAGAAGAGGGAGATTTACCAGCACGGAATTCTTTGGTCCAGTCACATCTATCAGAAACAGTTCAGCCCAAACCACAGATCCCTGGAGCTGGTTAGGGAGCCTCTACCCAGTGTAATGTTGAAAAACTTCCTGTTTCATCTCAGAGCAGTTGAGGCTGATGCTTCCCAAGGGGAACTTGCAAACTGCAGTGAGATTCTTCCCTTTCAGCCTTCTCACATTTCGAATGCTGGTGTGTTCTGATGTGCAGCTTGGTCCTTAAACCTCTGTTTCTCAGGGAAGGTGAAATCCATCAAAACCCAAGAGCTGCATCTGCCTCATGGAGCAAAATCCATGGAATTCCTGCTCCATCAGCTCCAAGAAAAGAAGGGGAAAACGTGAGAGCAGCTGCCTATTGAAACAGCTGGAAAGCTTGTGTATCTCACACGTTCTTAGCAGGCTGCTTCTTCACAAAGGTACCAGAGCTTCAGACACTTCACGTGTCAAGGACAATGTTCTAGTCATAGAAACCCCAAGAAATCCTTCTTCAGAGCTGTCACAAGGAAATATTGCTCCCTCTAGACCAGTTCAAGCAATTTCTATTTTTCCCAATCCACCTGGCATTCAGCCTCCCGTCTGTTGTCCTCTGCAGCCTCTCTGTGGTTTGGTTCTGGACAGACCTATCTAACTAGTGCCATTAAATAAAAGTAGATAGGTAATTAAATAAAACCTTAGATAAAACATCTGTAGATAAACAGTTCTTTAAAATGAAGCGCTTCCTTTCTGGATTATTGATGTAGAATGTCCAGAGACCTCATTCTGGTCCAGATTGAAGGGCTGGATCCTCAAAAACTAGCCAGCTCTTGGAGAGTGCTGCACCTTTTACTTGGATCAAAAGCCCTTCTGATTTCAGAACAATAAGCAGCTTATTTACAACTCCCTTGGCAGGACTCTGTATGCCCATGGGAAGCTGGGGGCAGGTTCAAAATCCTGAAGCCCTGAAGGATCCTGCTCCGGGCACAGGCTCAGCCCGGCTGGTCTTTGATGGAGCGTATTTCCCCTGTCTCCCTTCTGAAGTCAGGCCCATTCATTTGATAAAGGCTTCAAACACTTTGTTGTCTTAAGCCTTTTGAACCAGGTCAGTGCAATCCATGTTTGCTGTCTAGGGAGACAGAGAGAGCCCTCAGCAGTTATCTATATTGTTTTGGCACAGGGAATTTGCATTCATTATTCTGCAATACTGTTAGTTTTGGGGAAGTCTGTGTAGCTCATTCTTTGAGCTACGAATAAAGTCAGACCCATGGTGATGTTCAGAGCATCATCCTGCTCACCAGCTCTCTGAGTTACCCTTACAGGTACCCACCAGCACAGCACAGGGCTTGCGCGACTCGTATCCATGGGGTGAAGTGGGGTTTATTTCAGTTGCACTGATCTCGGATGCTCAGGGAGACCCTTGCAGAGGGAGCTGCATCTCACACCCTCAAACAGGCTGCTGAGGCCCTCTGCAAGCTGTTGTGCTGAGTGGGAAGCTCCAAGGACAGGGCAGTGAGTTTTGCAAATGCAACAGTTTTTCAAAGAGAGAGGAAGACAAGTTCATCCTAAAGATTCTTGGATTCAATTATTGTAATTTCTGTAGCTGAGCTTCAGTCACCTCCAGACTTTGAGAGACCGTGGATAAATATACTGAGGTATTAGTTGCAAAAGACCCAGAATCATCTTATTTTGAGTTCCCTGGATACAGCAGTGATTCCAGATATCTTCAGATCCTCAGCATCTGGGCCTGCAGGGAACCACCTCCTTGTGACAGGACTTGGACACTCAGGTTAGCAAACTTCAGCCCTGGCACCCCCTGCTGCCGCAGGCTCAGGAGAGGCTTTGGTTTGTGATGCTGCCTTGCATCAAAGGCTAGGAAAATAAAAGGTAATTCTTTCCCATTTGTGCTTTTCTGTGGCAGATGCACCGAGGAGACCCAAGACCGTAAGTGCTGAGCTCCGAGCTGCCTCTTATTAGGCTCATTAAGTGTCTAACGGAGCAGGGCTTGGTGCTGCCGTCTATAAACAACCGCAGGGAGAGTTGGCATCCTGAGGTGGCAGGAGAGAGGGAACACGTCACCCAGCAGGCTGGGACTTGTCAGGCAAGGGAGAGAATTCCCTCCTTGGGAATCGCTGGTGTGGCCTCACGAGGAAGGATGGTGGTGGCCATGGGGTTGGGGTTTCGGAAGGAAGCAGGATCCCTTAGGCAGAAGCGCTCCCCTGGGCTATGCAGGGGAACAGAGAGACATCCTGAGAAGCTCCTCAGGGAGTAACAGAGCAGGAACCAGCTCTGCCACATCTTCCCCCCTGCTGGAGCACATCTGGAGCCCATTTCTGGACTACATAAAGATGAAACATGCTACTTTGGCACCTCTGCCAATATTTCAGAACTGAACATCGTTTTTGTTAATGAAAACCTTTTTCTGCAGTTTATCTTTTTGTGATACAGGCCACTGGTTTGCAGGGCTGGAGGTCCTGGTGGCACTAAAGATGTTGTCATCCCAGGGTGGTGACATGACCTCACACCTGTTGTGCCCCCTCCACTGGCTGCGAGGATGAAGGGAATGGTTCGTTGGGGCTGTTCCCAGCTCAGATGGGTCACTGGGATTGAGATTTGCTGGCAGGCTCAGGAAGACCCATCCCTCTTGGCAAACAAAACAAGCAGTGCTTTAACTGGGACCTCTGCAAGCCGGGTGGGGTGTCATGAAAGAGTCTTCAGTGCCTTGGTGCCATCAGTGGGTTCTTACTGCCTCTAGTTTTCCTCCCTGCCTTCTGGCTGGCAGAGACAGAAAAGCCAATGCGATTTGCATACTTTTGTCAGGTTTTGAGGCAAAGCAGCATTTTAGTGTTCTGCTTTGATCTTCTGTCTGGCCTGGGATAAATTCGGGTGGTCTCTTATCCTCCTTTAAAATTTTCAGGCTCGATGTCTGCTTCTGATGCCGCATTTGTTCTTTTGCTGTGAATTATCTCACGTCTTCACATTCAATTTTATCTCTGGTCCTATAGAGTGTATATTTCTCTCATGTTAGTATTGAAATATTTGAATGCAGAGTTTCATGCTGTTGAATTTTCCAACTATTTTTCCTTCAAATTAAATTTGTATCTCTGCTGTGTCATTTTACTTTTTCTACTATTTAAAAAAAATAATACAGAAAGGATAAAAATGAGGGGGGAAATACAGCAGCTGATAGCTTCATACTTCACCACACAAACTTCTTATCCTAGAACCCAGGAATTTAGGGACTAAGTACCAGCATAAGGAATCAAGAATGTCCTTGAACTGCCATAAATATTCATTTATTCACCCAGAGCAGGCAGAAAAATGGTACCTCTGTGCTTGTAAGAGTGCTGTATTGGTAAAGCAAGTAGGGAATCATTGCACAGCTCTGAAGAGCTGAGATGCAATCCTGTAGGATCCTCCAGCAAGAGAGGATGCTTTGTGGGAATTGGGACCTTTGTGGCCGTGAGCTAGATTTGCAGAGATTGACTGGCATACACTGAACCTCCTGGGATAAGCTGAGTAAGTGTGCACCAGAGTCCCCCTTTCTACCAAACTGAAAGCATAACTGCTATAAACAGGGGGTTTGAGAGGTTGAAGGGTCTGTACATCCTTTTGCCACCCTTTGAGACCAGGATATGCCTGTTGACCATGTGTCCATTGGGAGAAAAGCAAGCACTTCCATCCCTGAGTGGAATTTGGTGCCAAAAGAGCTTTTTGAATTGCAGCTCCAGCAAACCTTTCCCTTAGATGGGGTGTGGAGCTGGTGCCAACTGAGGAACTTGTGGAGGTGGTGGCTCAGCTTCCAGCCCCCAGGTCCTGGGCTGCACCTGAGTGCCTGCCAGCCTGTCCTCCCCCAGCTCCCACCGGAATGACTGGCATTTCCAGTTATCAAAGGCTCCCAAAGAAACGTGGGATTTTTCATGCATCCTTTGCTAAGCCGTGCTGTGTTCTCCCTGCAGCGTACCTACCGAATGCCAAAGGATATCCACGTGGAACCAGAGAAGTTTGCTGCAGAGCTGATCAACCGTTTGGAGGAAGTACAGAAGGAACGTGAAGCAGAGGAGAAGTTAGAGGAGCGCCTTAAACGCGTTCGAGCGGTCAGTGACCTTCTTATCTCCTCTGCCAGCCTGGGACTCTGCTTACCCTGTACCACAGGGAGCTTTCAGCTGCTGTGGAAACAACTGGGGTGGCCAGTTCCCTGCTCCACTGCCATGGTCATCACTGGTACAGGGCTCCTGGAGGCTCCTGTAGCCTCTGGAGCTTCCAGGATGCTGTTCCCCCATCCATGCAGGGCTCTGTGAGCTCCTATGCTCCCTCCCTGTGTAAGATACCAGCCATGGCACAGCAGTGCCCACTTCTGCCATCACTCAGGGGCTGTGGATGCTCTCCATCACCTTTTTTGGCACCCTGGCTCTGCTGAGTTTATGAGCAATCCCTGGGGATTGTATAAGAGGGGTTCACTTTCCCACAGGAGGTTTTGTGTGATCCCTATTTCCCCCACAAATGGTAACCAGATGGCAGGTGATGTTGTGCTTGGGGGTGTTTGTGTCTGCTGTCAGGTCACTTCTACCACAACCAAAAGGGTTCTGCCCCTCAGTGCCTAGCACACCCTAGAAATTTTGAAAGTGGTCAGGTGTGGCATTGAAAAACCCTCTCCTGGGCGGATAAACACACTGACTCCACTGGGATACCTACCCTGTGGCACTGAGTGCTGTGAGCCTTGCTACTGCTGGGGCCCCTCAGAGCCTGAGGATTTGTTAGATGAACCATGGGAGATGTGCAAGGCCTTTAGCTCCACGACAAGCTCCAAGAGGGAGAGAGCGAGGTCCTGGCCATCTGGTATTACCTGTGTGAGACCCCTGTTCAGCAGTATTCACACCATAGCTTTTCTTCTGAGACACTGCATCTCATGGGTACCTGCACATCTTGGGGTGGGGATAGAGGAGAGATCCCAGAGGACACCATGGTGTTACTGAACACCACTTGATCAGTGTAGCTACAGTCCTGTGTGCCAAAGTTTTGGGCTTCTGCACTATTAGCTGCCATGGCCCTGAGGTGAAGGCTCTGGGCTCTGTAACCTGCAGCCCTCCCTTAAAGCAGAGGTGTTGGTGCCTGGCTCAGCTGGCTCTGTGCTTTCAGGGAAGTTGAGCTTCTGGAGCTCCAGGAAAGAACCTTCAGCCCCATTGGAGTATTTTAAAATGCTCATCTAGTAGTTCTTTAAGCAGGAAAAAGCTGTAGGTTGTAGTGTTGGCTTTAAACTGCATCTGCATTTTGAATTGAGAGAACTGAGGAAGGCAGAAGGATCTGTAATGTCCCCTCCAGCTCCAGGTGTTTTCCAGCAAACTCCCTACACCTCTGCATCCAGCCAGAAAAGGCCAACCAGGTGCTATTTTGGAATTAGAATCCTGTTCTTCTGGAATTGCACTGTTCTCCTGTTTGGTGACTATTGCTTTCTAGACAAAGACAGTGTAAGCAGCAGCATTTTCTGCTAACACAGTCCTAGAACACTCTTCTTCCTCCTCTTCCTCCTCCTCCCATGGTTCCGTTGCAGCCCCCAGCTGTACCAAATTACATTATCCCAGCCCTCTGCCTCCTTGAAGAAGCTGCCAGTAGCAATACCATAAAATCAGCAAATACCTATGTGCCAGAGAATATATTTAAGTCTGTTTAAACACATTTTTGTGTGACTTAATCTATTTTTAAGCCCAGGACTCCCACTAATGCTGTATATTAAACCTCTTTGCTGTCTCCAGAATGTATTTCATTGACTGGCTGGCATCTGGCATTAGCCATTCAGGAAAAACTCAGAGTAAGCAATTGTAGCTTTTTTAGGTCAGCACTTAAGGTGCAGGAGCTGCTGGTATCAGCAAGAGGGAGAACTGGAATCCTGATAGATCACAGGGCTTTCTTTCTGTGACCTGAACACCAGGACTGCAGGGTAACCTCTTCCCAGGTCTGCATGGCTCACTGCACAGCAGCACAGGGAAAACCAAGAGTGTTAGTCACACTGGGCAGTTACCAGCCTAAGAGAGAAGCTGGAAATATTTTGCAAAAGCCAGGGGAAAAGAATTTTTCTCCCCCATATCTGCAGCCTGCAGGTTCTCTTTCAGAGCCACATCATGCAGTAACATCGAGAGGTGGCATCTGATTTGAAGCCAAATGCCTTTTACTGAAAAGACTGTCAGGTTTCTGCTTTACAAAAAAGCAAATGCTGAATTTATTAATTATTCTGAGAAACGTGGCAGAGGATTAGAGGATGTGCGTGTTCCCATATTAGTTTTAGAGACACTTCAGTCTCACGTCCACACATGGAATCTGCAGTATCGCGTCACAGAGATCGGTGTTGGATCATACAGATCACTCTGTCTGAACTGAGCAAATGGAAAATAAGCCAGGCAGAAGCAAAGCCACCACTGAGATTCTCACTGTTTGAATATGAAACATTGCCTTACTAGAGACGGAAATCATTTGCATGGTGATCGAAGAGGCACTCGTGCTTAGCAGGGCTGTTTTCCCTTCCCAACCAGCAACAGCCTGATGGGGGAAGGCAGAGGAGGAGGTTTACAGCAAGGTATCGCCTGTCTGTGGCTCATCAGTGCAGCTCTCAGCTCCTAATTCAAAGGGAAGGGCACCCCCAGCCTTGCTGGAGAGTAAAAATAGCTCAGCAGACAGTCAGCAAAGTTGGAGCTGCATCTCTGGCTGCTGCTGCCTGTGGGAGCTGGTGGAAGAGCTTTCTGACAATATTATGTCAACAAAGCACCATCTAGTGGTGATGGCACCGGGGCTCCCTGCCCGCCCAGAGTGTCACCTGCCCGCCCGGATCACTGCCAGGCTGTGCCAACATCCCTGCCCAGCTGTGCCCAGCTCCTTGCCAGACTTTTCCCAGCGTCTTGCCAGGCCTTGCCCAGCTCACTGCTAAGCTATGCCCAGATCTCCACCAGGCTCATTTCCAGGCTTTGCCCAGATCTCCACCAAGCCTTGCCCAGCTCACCGCAGCGAGGTTCCAAAACACGGCTCCAGAGCCCACACCACATGTGTTGTTTTTTTCACTGCAGACTGAGCACAGTGAAAAGATTCAGCAGAATTGGTTCCTGCAGCCTTGACTCAAACCTTTGCCCTGCTCAAGGAGAGACAACAGCTTGGGATAAGCACCCCAACTCCTTCATTCACTGCTGTTGTCTCACTGCTGGGGTGTTCCTACCTGATGTGAGGCTCAGGCCAGTGCTGGGGGTGGTAAGGCAGGTCCCCATGGACCCAGCCCAGCATCAACTGCTCCTGCCTGTGGTCCTGCTTGGGGTCCAGATTTGCTCAGTGACACAGATGAGCTGAGCCAACATGAACTGAGAGAGCCTTTTCTCCCCTTAGCCTATCCTGATCTCAGTCCTGAAGCAAAAGTCCACATTGCCTGCAAAATGGAGTTTTAGGCAGCCAGAGGATTTCCCAAATCCCAGGCACCCATTTGGGTGGACCACCCTGGGTTCTCACTCTCATGCCACTCTGCTCAGGTGTGACAGCACTGCCAGAGCTCTGGGCTGAGCAGGAAGGACATGCTGCCATTCCTCAGGGATCTGTGCCGGGGTCAGATCCTGCCCTGCACATCAGCTGGTGTTTAAACCTGGGAGGTACTGGTTCCAACAGCATCCCAAGTGTATCATTGGGTACGAACTACTAATAAATGCACTCCTCAGTGGCAGGGACGTAGTCAGCATTTCCCTCACTCTTCCTTGTCCCTGAGCTCAGTGCCCAGGGCTGGTGGCTGGCGAGCTGTGGCATGTGGCTGTAGATGAAAGGTGCCTCTGAAGCTCTTCAAAGTGATCTGTTAGAAAGTGCTGTGTCCCCTCCAGACATCAGCATCGTGTCACACCCCTAGGGTTACAGCACCCATGCCTTTGGCACTTTGAAAGCCTGGCGTTGTCCCTGCTTCAGGCCTGAACCCCCAGGTGTGACACTGGGAGGAAGTCTGTTATTTGCTTTCTTGCTGTGTGGTTGGCAGCTGAAACTTTGAAGCTGGTTAGCAAGTGATGGATGATGGCATCTGACAGGCAAAGCTGATGGGAGGCAGTGTTTTCCAGGAGGTGCATTTATCTGGCAGGGCAGAGATACCCTGTGCTGCAACTGATTTCTTTACTGTGCCAAAGGAGGAAAAGAGTAGGATTAAAGGACTCACTGGAATCCTACTTATGTAATTAAAACAAATAGGAATCCTGACTTCCAATAAAGAAACTTCATAAATATCTGAGTTTATGTTGGAGCGTAAAGTAGTTCGTCAGCATCAAAACTGTGGCTGTCAGCATGGAGGAGTTTAATTCTTCCTGGCAAGGACTTAAGAGTCACTAACAGCGTGTCCTAGACCAGTGTGCACTGCAAGAACAAGCAGTTAGTTCCAACCCGTTTCTTTATCTGCATGAAGTGTTTCACTCCAGCCTTAGCATGCCCAGGAGAAATCAATGTTTGATTTCCAAAACTGTTCATGCAGCTGTCAACCTTCACTTGCTCCCTCCTGTTACAAGCCTTCTCTTGGCTTTGCCTTGTGAAATAGTCATTTGGGTGAGAAAACCCCCCTGGTCTCACCTGACTCAGAACTGATTTGCTCCATATCCTGTAGTTCTGGGCTTTATCTGATGGGCTTTGAAGCAGTGCCTTACCAAAGGCACGTAGGAAGCTGAAGGTACACTGTGGTAAGTTATGTTTCTGCTGCTGGTTGTTGCAGAACCGCCTTCAAGGGACTTGGAGTAAGGCTCTGCCTGCTTCTAGTTGAGTCTTCAGGCTTGTCAGCTGTGTTTGTAAGCCTGGTTGTGATGTGTGGGCTGCTTGGCAGAGCTCCTTGGGTGGTGTGTGCTAATGGTGGCTCAAAAAGCGGATACAGAGACCTGAGCTGCTCTGCTCAATGGCACCCAGACTGCGCAGGCTCGGCTTCAGCATTAGGAATTTCCCGTCAGTCTAAGACAGGTCTCCAGAGGGGTGGTGGATCTCCATCATCTTAAAGGTTTTCGAGATCTGAGTGGACTAAACCAGGCCTGACCTAAGGGTTAGCAGCAGTCCTGCTGCAAGCAGAAGGTGGGACTAGAGACCTCTTCCACCACTCCGCTGTCATTCTCTGATTGTCCCTGTGTTTCTTGCAGGAAGAAGAAGGTGAGGATGCAGATATCTCTTCTGGTCCCTCAGTCATGAGCCACAAGATGCCTTCCGCCCAAGCCTTCCATCACTTTGCTCCTCGTTATGCTGAGATGGGCTGTGCTGGGATGCAGATGAGAGATGCCCACGAAGAAAACCCCGAAAGCATCCTGGATGAACACGTGCAGCGTGTGATGAAAACTCCAGGCTGCCAATCTCCAGGACCTGGCCGTCACTCTCCTAAGCCACGGTCCCCGGAAAGTGGCCACTTAGGAAAGCTGTCAGGGACACTAGGAACAATTCCTCCAGGGCATGGCAAGCACGCAACAAAATCAGGAATGAAACTGGATGCAGCTAGCTTATACCACCATAAACATGTCTACCACCACATCCATCACCACAGCATGATGAAACCAAAAGAGCAGATTGAGGCTGAGGCCACGCAGCGAGTGCAGAACAGCTTTGCTTGGAATGTAGATTCACATAACTATGCAACAAAGTCACGAAACTACAGTGAAAACTTGGGCATGGCCCCTGTCCCCATGGACTCTTTAGGCTACAGGTGAGTCAAGGAACACCCAGTGGGATTCCCAAAGCCGTGGCTTCTCTAGGAAGCTCTTCCATAAGCAGGCTGTAGCATGTCAGGGAAACGGTGGTTGAACCTTTGCTTGTGAGAGCTTTTGTTGGGACGTGGTTTGGGGGCTCTTCCCCTTCAGAAATGGATAGGCCCTGATAACCCTTATAGCGGTCCTTGTATCTCTGTGATCTAGTGCTGAAAGACACCCTCTAACCAGGATTTTTACTGGATTTGGTTACAAAGTAGGTTTTCTGCTCCTTAAAGCAGTGGAGATGCTTAGAAATTGTAGGTGCTGGTCTATTTCTCCATGCACCAGGAGCTGGATGTTGGGGCTGTGTCTCAGGATCTGGTTAATAGAAACAGGTCTCTTAAGGTGTTTATGAGAGGACAAAAAACTCCCACCTTATTTGCTGCAAGGCTGAACCCACTCACCAGAAGGGCTCCTTTCTCTTCCTAACAAAGCAATGGACACGGCAGTGCTGCCCCTGCAGCCAGTCCCAAGGGGATGTTCTGCTGGGTAGGGCACTCTCTGCCCAGAAAAGCCATTTTGCTGCATTACAGGCTGTTTTTCATCTTTCCTTGGCCATTTGAATTCCTCCATCCCTTCCATGCTTCAGGGAGAGGGGGGAGCTCCTTTTCAGTGGCAGGTTTTGCTGGTCCTATTACTGGGTGACTGCAAAGGCAGGAGTGCAGCTCAGGGCTGACCACGGTGAGGGATGGGGATGGAGCAGCCACAGGGGAAAGCTGTGCTCACCCTGAGTGTGTCTGGCTCCCCAGGGCTGAAGCTTTGCAGTGTACCAGGGGTGGTATAGTTAGTGAAAGCAGGCTGGCTGGGTCTGCAGCAGGCAGGATTAGCTTTCTGGGGTGGCAGGAGGGAGGCAGAGCGCAGAGGCAGCCAAAGCAAACTGCTCTTCAGGAGGGAGAGGCACTGAAATCCACCAAGTTTCTATGGGGAAAGGGTTTCTCTTCAACAGAGATGAGCATGGCCATGCTGGGCCAACCCAAAGCCCCATCTAGACACAAGACTTCCTTCTAACAGCAGCTGTAGCATATATGTAATGAGATTTTTTAAAAGGACACGCTCAAAGCTGTCCTTTCTCTGTCACAAACTCCCAGTTCCTAAATTAGAAGCTTCACAACACAAGGGTTTGCATCTAAATGGTCCCGTTTGGCAGCCAACAGTCTCTTGTGGTGGCTTCTCTGACTCTTTGTTGAACCCAGCTGGTGTGCTGTTCCCCCAGCCCCCCCCATGACTGTGTCTGTGGGTCAATGACAACCTGCAGGAAACAGCATTTTTTTTTGTTTGCACTGAACCTGCTGGTGCAGAGTTGCATTTGATACCCAGTAGTCTTCGTGTTGGGAGAAGCAGAGAAGAAGTTGTCAGCTTGCCCTACCTTTGTAGATCTGCAGCAATGCCTCTTCAGGCTTTCTCCAAAAAAAGTCAGCAAAGCTATCCAAGGGACTCTTGCTCCTCTGTGGTGTTGAGGTTGTTTTTCCTCTGTGTGTTAGTGAACAAGCAGGAGCGAGGTCCTGTGGAGTAAAGCAGGTGGATTATTAGGACAGTGGGAGTCTCATGGAATGACAGGCCAGCACGGGGGAATTCTACATGGCCTCCTGAGCATGGGGCTGCTTGGCTGGGCACATGGCCGTGTGTGCCATGGCGTTCCTGCAGGAGCCTTTGCTGCAGCCACAGGTGTAGCCAGAGTGTTGGCTACTGCCTGGCATCCCTCTGGCCGCGGTGATTGGGGTGGCTGGGCCCGCCCGTGGGAGGCAGCCCCCCCTGCTAGGATGTGATCTTCCACCATGACGTGAAGCCTCGTTCAAATCAGGATAAGAAGAAAATTCTGGGCGTGGCAAGTCAGAGTTTGGGGTATCAGTGAATCTGAGGGTGATAGGAAGGATCCAGGTTTTAAGCAGTGGTCAGGCATGGAAAGACAGCCGGTGGATAACCTCCTGCTGTGAGCAAAGAGCTGAGGATTTAACACAACCCTTCTCATGGCAGGAGATCTTGCCGTGGCTCATTTGGCCAGAGGAGAAGCTCACTTTCCCCACAGGTTGTTGGGCAGAGAAGCTGCTGTGCCCAGGTCTAGGCAGTCTTATTCTTGGCCTGAACTGTGGCACAGTTGGTGGTTTGAGCTTTGGTAAAGCAGGGAGCTGTGGAAAATGTCTGGAGATAGATGTGTCCATCCTCTGCCCCTCTGGTGGTTGGCATAAGCAAAGCACTAATGTCCCAAGCTTTGTTCTTGCAGTGGGAAAGCAAGTCTGCTCTCAAAAAGGAATGTTAAGAAGACCGATTCAGGGAAAAGTGATGGTGCCAACTATGAGATGCCAGGATCTCCTGAAGACGTGGAGAAAAACCAGAAGATCCTTCAGTGGATCATAGAAGGAGAGAAGGAGATCAGCAGGCATAAGAAAACAAACCATGGGTAAGGGCTGGCAGAGCGAGGGATAACCACACTTCTGTATTGCATCCCCTGCACAAGGGAGATGTGTCAGCAGGCTGCCTTCCTCCCAGATATCTTGGGAAGGCAAGAATCCACCACACAAGGGTTTAGACCCTTAGGAGACTGAGGATTACTTGGGGGCTATGAGGGCTCTTGTTTCTGAAGGAAAACTTGTGGCCATGGCAGGAGGTTGCAGCCCCAGGGGAATCTTAGAAATTGCTGCTGTGGTTCCAGGGTGGCACATGGTAGGCAGGGGAGGGCATCCTGTGAGAGAATGCCACAAAAGGTGGAGCTGCCTTTCCCTGAGTTTATTTTTGTGTATGGAATTGATGGGAGCCCTCACACTGATCCGTGGGGTTCGTTTCAGGGTTGGGCTGCTCACCCTGATGTCTCAGCACTTGCTCAAAATCTTCTTTAGATTTTGATGTTGCACCCCTCTCCCTTGAAAGCCGTGCTATGAGGAGCTTCCCAGTGGTGCCTGTGTCCAGCAGCTGGTCCATCTGGGAATGTGTGCCTGTGCAGAGCATCTCAGTGGTCCATGTAAAACCTTTGTGTTTGTGTGTAGCTCTTCAGGTGCTAAGAAGCAGCTGTCCCACGACATGGTCCGGCCCCTCTCCATTGAGCGACCTGTTACGGTGCACCCGTGGGTCAGCGCCCAGCTCCGAAACGTCGTCCAGCCTTCACACCCCTTCATTCAGGATCCTACCATGCCACCCAACCCAGCCCCCAACCCTCTCACCCAGCTGGAGGAAGCCCGCAGGAGGTTGGAAGAGGAGGAAAAAAGGGCTGGAAAACTCCCCCTTAAGCAAAGGTATGATGATAAGGTCTGATTGTGTGTGGGAGGTCTGAGGGAGACTGCTCTGAGGGATGTCCCTGTCCTCTGCTCTGGTCTCCAGCATGCAGAGAGGTCAGAGGAATCTGCCTTAGTCCCTCTGACATGGTGGTGCAAATGTCAAAACCCACCTTGAGGGCTCTGGGCTTGTGATCTGTGGATGGAGAGGCTGGAAATGCTCCTGGCAGGGTGGAAAGGGGCTGAGCAGAAGGAGCATGTCTAGAAGGGGCAAGGCTGGGAGAGCTCTCCCCTGGTACTCACTGGCTCTCCACTCATTCACAGTCACTTCAGAGCTTGGTGCAGGAGCAGAATTCATCAGGATGCAGCAGAATTAAGTGCGGAAGACAAATCTGTCTTTGCTCTTTATCTCCATCTCACACAAGCTTCCGGCAAAGGCCTCTGGTGTCCTCTGGATGAGAGCTCTGTCCTGGAGCCCTCTTGCAGCAGCTCTGACTCTGCGTCGCCATAGCCAAGTCACTGCATCTTTTGTGACTCAGCTTAATGGCTATTGCAGAGCTCATTTTCCTGCTCTGTGTTATCTTTCAGGGGACATCATTTGTGAGGCACATGGAGCTCTCTGGTGAAAAGCATTTTGGAAGTGCTAGATAATTACTGTTAACAGCTAAAAGCACTTTGTCCGTTAAAAACCTTTCACAGCTCTACAGCTGTCCTCTGAAAACTTGAAACTTTGCGGTCTGACTCGTAGAAACACAGATGTAATTTTAAAAAGAAGCTCTTAATTGACAGGCTCCAGTTATTTTTGCTTGCAGTGACCACTTCGCAAACTTCTGTGTATTCATGTCAGAGCATTGATTGAAAGCCAGGTAATTAGAGGGCTTTCCCAAGCCGGGTTAAGCCAAGTTTATGTGATCTACCTTTCAGCATGTGTAATTGGATAGAGTTTATTAGCAGAGTCATTTATAGGTGTACTAAATTCATGCACCTTCCCCAGAAATGTCTGTACACACTTTGGCAACAGCAGCCTGGGCTATGCAATTAATATTCTTACAATAATTTGGCCTGTATTTTAAGAGTGGCTTACGGAGGAAGCCCATGGTATGTGGTAAATGCCAGGCATGCCAGCAGCGGGATGGGCTGAGCAGTCCCGGTGCTGGGCTGCTCTGCTTCCACTGCCTCTCCATGAGGTCTGGCTCTTCTCCCAGTGGTGCAGGGATCCCCCAGCCCTGCCCCATGCCTGGAAAACCAGAGAGACATTCACCAGTGGGGAACTGCTTATGAAAAGTAGATGTGTCTGTGTCCAGTAGCTGGCAAAAATGGATGCAATGGTCCCCAGGGAGCCAGAGATTTCTGGATGTTGAAATCTCTGCTGGATTTTGGTAGGATTGGGTGCTCCAGCTGAAGCACACCTGAGCTGGCAGCTTTTTAGAGAGCTCCTGCTCTGGTTAGCCCAGGAGCCTGCCTGGAAGTAGATCTCACAGCTCAGTGAGAATAAAGTTGAAACAGAGAGGAGCTCCCATGAAAACGCCATTTATTTCAGTCAGGAGCTTTGAAGAGCTCTGGGAAATTGGAGCCAGTGTCCCAGGTTTGTCAATAGCCTTGGGGAAGCAGAGAGGTGGAGGTGAGCCCAGAGGTGTCCTTGAGGCTCCAGTTGGGCTGGCTGTGTGTGGAGAGCACACTGTGCCAGCTTTCTACAGCCAGACTGGCCTTGCCAGCACGATTATCTGTCTCTCCAGCCACTCCCCTCTGGCACAGCCCTCCCAGCAGTGGCCTTCCCCACCAAACCTCCCACTGCCAACAGCCCTGCTCTCACCCCAGCACTGCCCCACTGTAAATCTATGAGGCACCTGCAGTGACTGTACTGGGAATTGTAAATATTTTTCCAGAAAAATCATTTCTCTCCCTATTTCACGGCATTTGGAGTGACCCTGATCGCTGAGATAGCGACCTGGCTGCTGCTGGCAAGCAGTGCAGGATTGGCCATCCAGTACTAATGACCTGCAGATCCAGCAGCACACCAGTGCCCAGCACTGGTGTCCCAGTGACCATCAGGTTCTTCCATGGACAGACAGGTTTTGAGCAGTTTCCTGTAGCTCAGTCTCACATTTCACAGCTGGATTGAAGTAATTCATACCAGCTCTTCAGAGAAAGGATTTTTTGCAAGCAGGGAGAGCATTTAGCATGATCTCAGTTTGGAATTAATTGTGTTGGGCCAAGCTTGGAAGAGGAGCAGAGCTGATGGCTGGGACACCCACTGAGGTAACATCTGCTGGGTGCATTTTGGGCTTTCCAAAGCTCTCCAGCCCTAGGATTGAGTTGGAGCAAGCTGGACACCTCTGCATCGTGGCAAGGTTGGATTGGTGCTGCAAGCCAGGCTTGGGTTCCCTGTCATAGCACTGGTGAGATGCACAGCTGAGGAGTCAGGAGTGGATGCAGATGCAGTGAGTGGGATGAGTGCTGCTGTTCCCCTGCTGGATGATGTTTTGTGCTTGTGACAAACACAGCAATGGGAGGTGTTCTCAGAAGGGGCAGGGTGTGGTACCTGGCGGTGTTTCTGGGTCACACTGACACCCAGGAGATGGGTGCAGGTGGAAGATTTAATGAGGCAGGGCTCAGAGTCGGTCTGGTGGCCTTTATGTGCAAGCCGAGGTCTCAGGAGATCTCTTGGCAGTGACGAAAGTGGAGACGGTTGTGTTGCTTCATTCTCCTGAGAGGAGCTCTTGGAAAATTACATTTTCAGTGATTCCATATTCATCAGCTCTGCTTTATACTGCTACAGGTCTGTGGCTGCAGTTTGGGGTGTGTGTGAGTTCTGCTGATAGAATTAAAGCAACAGGAAAAGCTTCTCTTGGTACTTTGGTGATGAAAGGAAGACTGGGGAAAACATGGGCCCTGTCTGGGAGGAAATAGGAGAGCTGGTTACCTGGGGCATGCAGAAGGCTGAGGTACTCAATGGCTTTTTTGCTCTGGTCTTCACCAGTGAATGCTCCAGCCACAGCACCTGAGTCACAGACAAAGGCAGGGACTGGGAGAAAAAAGAACCACCCACAGTAGGAGAAGATGAGGTCTGAGACCATCTAAAGAACCTGAAGGTGCACAAGTCCATGGGACCTGATGAAATCCATCCACAGGGCCTGAGGGCACTGGTGGAAGAAGTGTCTGAGCCACTGTCCATCATGTTTGAGAAGTCATGGCAGTCTGGACAAGTTCCCACTGACTGGAAAAGGGAAACATACCCCCCATTTTCAAAAAAGGAAAAAAGGAAGGCTTAGGGAACTAAAAGGCAGTCAGTCTCCCCACTCTGCCTGTCAAGATCACTTTTGGGCATCACTTCAGGCATCATTTTCAGGGCACATCTCACTGGAGCCAGGCTGAGCACATTCAGGAATGGCCTTTCAGGTGTGAAGTGCCCAGCAGGAGGAAGGCCACTCCCGGCCACTGGCACAGTCCCCCTCTTGCTTCTGCCACAGCAGAGCTCAGGGATGTCCTGTCCTCTCCATCTCTCCAGGCAAAGGAGAACAGCAGCCCTGAGGAACCAGCTTTGCTCCTGTGCCAGGCTCGTCGCCATGTCCCCGGGTCCCCAGGCACACAGCAGCCCTCTCTTAGTCATGACTTGTCTCTAGCAGGATTAAGAGAAGCTTAGGGACTTTGAGGTTTTCCAAACCCCTTCAATTAACTTCTGGCTCACAGGATTCACAGAATTTGCCTGAATTTATGACCCATTTTTCCTTTAAATGCCTCATATTTTTTTTTCCAAGGATGACTCAATTCCTTAATGTTTTTCTAGCTAAAGGGCATCCTGTATTTTGATACAGGGATGGGAGAGGCTCGGAGAGCTCTGCTGGCACCAGGAGCAAACTCTTGCCTCTCAGAATGCTGCATCTTCTCCAAAGGTCTCCCAGGCAGAGCAGGCACCCGGAAGATTGTTCAGTTGAACTTTAGACCTCTCATGCCTGTAGGAAGAGGTGGAAAGGCTGTGTCTGGTGTTGGTTTGCAGAGCCAGTGTTTATGTGGGCACACCATGAAAAGGTGCTCTGCCCGCCAGCCACTGTTTAAAGGTTAAGGTCAGAGTCATTTCCAAAACTGCGATTACCTCATGTGCTTGGCAGATTCTAGGGTTTTTACAGCAACTTTCCAGTCATGTAAATACAAAATCATCTTTTTTTATCCAGTGTGCTTTTAAAATATTTTTTTTTAAAGCTGCCAAATGTGTTTTATGTGACTTTGAAAGGGAGGGCTGCCTCTGGCTCAGACCACGCATGCCAAGGTACCAATTTGTGTAGGCTGCTCCAATGTTTGTGCAGCATTTTCGGCACCCCAGATGAAAGGCTCTGCAGAAGGGCAAAGTACCCTGAGCTGAATTATTGTTGCTTTTGTCTGTCTCTGAAAATGGGGTGAGGGCTGGGCTGACAGTTTCAGTCTAGTGATGGCACCACATAGCTGAACCCGGTGTGTGGGCTGGAAGCAAAGACCAGACCAACATTCTGAGAGCTGGGAAAACACAGGAGGTGTAAAGTCACTGAGGTTTTGGGGATGGCAGCTGCCTTGGCACCCTGCATGGGCAGGACAGGCAGCAGAGCCTCCAGGACATGCCATGCTGGGAGCTCCACCCTCTCAGACCTCCATGTACGCAGGAGAGGTGCCCAGGGGAGCTGTGGGGTGCAGGAACATCCTGCCTGCAGATGTGGGCCAGTGGAAAGCTGTGCTGGGCTGTTCTGGCCATGCTGGCAATAATCCCAAGCAGTCTGAGCAATGTCTGCATGGTCATGCCCTGTGGGATGGTGCTCTAGCCCTGTGTGCTGGTGTGTACCAGGAGCATGGTGAGATGGTGATGGTGACGATGGTGACCTGGGTCTGCTGCCTTGGCCTGGGGTGCTCTGCCAATAACTCCTAAACCATGCTGTGAGGAGGGCTGTGCCCTCTCAAAGCCTGGAGACAGCACAAGGGGACTGAGTTAGAACCTGCACCCTCCTTGTAGCTGTGTCCTGGCCTCGTTCAGCCTTTCCAAGTGCTCCTTGGCCAGTCCCGGTGTGTGTCTGTGTGCCAGGAGAGCTGCTGGTGGGTGCAGGTGATGCTCAGGGACCACGCTGCATTTCCACCAGCCCACTGTGGGGACCTGACCCGCTCTTCTCACGCGGCAGCCCCGAGCCCTGCCAGGTACCCAGCACGATGGTTCTGGGCCCCTTGGGCTGGCACTGAGCAGGTCCCTTGTGTCTCTTCCCAGCAGGTTGAAGCCCCAGAAGAGGCCGGGCAGTGGCGCATCCCAGCCCTGCGAGAACATCGTGGTCGCTTATTACTTCTGCGGGGAGCCCATCCCCTACCGCACCCTCGTCAAGGGGCGTGTGGTCACACTGGGACAGTTCAAGGAGCTGCTGACCAAGAAAGGGAACTACAGGTAAGGGCTGCTCCCTGCCTGTGGGAAGCTGCCAGCAGCTGTTGGTGACCTTCGGCAGATGCCGCTGCCAGGACACAGCAGCGTTGCCCACACAAAGGGGAAGGTTGGTGGAGGTAGGTCAGGAGGGCTTCCTCAGGGCATGCTGTGGTGGAGATGTGGCCTTGGCTGGTGGAGAGGCAGATTAGCAGGGGTGAGGCAGGTTGGGTTTTGTAGCAGAAATGTCCTGCATCGTGGTTTGCATCTCCACCAGGAGCTGCTGAGCCGCCTGGCAGGTGTGGAGCAGCATCAGTCAGTGCTCAGTGTTGCTGTAGGGACCCTCTAAATTCGGAGCTATTTTGGCTCCTCTCAAAGTTCCCTTTGGTGAGGACAGGGACGCTGGGTCCTGCCAGAGTCCCAAAGCAGCCAGATGTGGGGCATGGAGCTCTCCAAGTTCCCACTTCCAAGTAGGAGCTGCTATGGGAAAGCCTGCCTAGAAATGCTCCACCAACACAGGTACCTCAGCCACTGCTTTTGGGAGACCTATGAATGGGCTTGGATTCAGGGCTGGAGCTCCTGACCATGCTAACATGGATCTTGAGCACTTCTTTTGGTCACTGTTGAGGGCAGGGGCAGGAGTGTGGCCTCAGTTCCCTGTGTGTCTGGGGAAGCAGCTTCCTGTACTCCACGAGCTCAGAGCCTGGCTGTACCCAGGTTTGGGGATCATGGTGCCCTATGACCATTCACCTGCTTTTTTTTCCCTCTCCTCCCTCCACATTTCTGTTTTTTTCAGGTATTACTTTAAGAAAGTGAGCGATGAGTTTGACTGTGGTGTGGTCTTTGAGGAGGTGCGGGAGGATGACACCATCCTGCCCATCTTCGAAGAGAAGATCATCGGGAAGGTGGAGAAGATTGATTAGGCTCCAGGGCAGTGAGGACAGGACTGTGAAGGACTCTGGGACCGGAGGAGAAGGCCTGGGGCGGATGCTGGTGGTGCTGCCGCCACGGGCACCAGGCGAGCCCAGGGTGGAGGGCGGCAGCTCTGCTTTCCAGCACGGATCTGGGCAAGCTCCAGGATGCTGGTGGATGCCCTTTCACCCCACAAACCTGCCAGTGGGAGCCTGGGCTCCCTCTCCATACCGAATATAAGTGTAATGTAGCATTGTACAGTGCATTAGAAAGTGTAATATGACCTTGTTTACTAAAGCTGCATATTTTTGATATATTGTAATAAAAGGAAAATATTTCCAATGTCACAGTGCTCTTATGTAAATGTAAAACATACAGGTACTGCAGAACTCACCCAAAGTATACAGCCATCCATCAGACTCCGGCTGCTCTGCGCTGTCCCGGCACCCTGCCCTGTTTTCCCGGCATGGATGGCTCTGGAGCACCACGGGGCAGAGCTGCCCTCACCCCACCAGCGTGGAAGGGGCAGCCCTGCTCCAAAGGGGCTGTGAAGATCATTGAGCCTTTTGGAAGGAGTCATCTGTGGCCTCCTTAGCAGGCTCAGCTGCTGGACATGGTAGGATGGGTCTTTTTTCTCCTGAGCTTCCTTGCAACCGAGTAAATCCCCGAGGGATGGAAGGGTCAGTGCCTGTTGGGACTGGGGGCTTCCTGCAGACCGAGGACCAGCTCGGAGCCAGGGTGGCCGGCTGGGTGCTGGCATCCCACAGCCTGCACACTCCTGTGTGTCCCCTGTGTCCCCGTGGAGAAGGGATTGCTTCCCAGGAGGGTGCTGCAGTTCTACAGAGGGCTGGCACCTGTGTGCCTGGTGCAGACATGCCCAGACCCCTGGGCCAAGCTCCAGCTTTGGGCAGGGCACTCTTTAGGAGAGCCATAATGGGGAGGGAACTGATGAGACACTAAAGCTGAAGACAAAATATGTCTTTTTATGAGTCCTGCATCTTTTGTTAGCTTTTTTGTCTCAGGGGAGGCAGCAGGAGGGCACTGCACCAGGGGGGTTGTTGATGCCAGTTTGTGGTTCATGTAGGGCCAGCAGGCAGCCTCGGGAAGCCTCCTGGGCTTACTCAGCCGCAAGGAAGCCGGGGCTGTGCCGGTGCTCCCCCATCCTGCCCTCGCCCAGCCCAGGCCCTGCTTCTCCGGCATGGCCATGGCTCTGTTCCAGCTCCTTTAGAGAGCCCTTGCCCACCCACAGAAACGGGGGTGGCCCCAAAGCCCAGGGGATCCACGGTGGCGCTGGCCCTGCTCAGCGCCATTCCCAGCCCCAGCAGCGGTGGAGCTGCCGGGATCGACTCCTCATGTTGTACATGTCACCGAGTGCCTTTAAAACACGGTTCTGGACTTGCCTAATACGCTATGTGAAGTCCAGCAAAATCTGCAGATGTTTTCAGCCCGGGAACAGTGTTACGAGGGGTTTTACTCCCTGTTTTTTGAAGTTCTGATGGTGGTGTGTCTGGTGAGGTTGTTGGCGTGCCCGGGATTTCCGTCTCCCCCTTTTTTCTCAGGGGGTCCCTGTAAATATGTACAGCGGCCGTGCAGCCCCGTATTTCCTCTGCATTCTCATGTGCTGACTTGTACAATGATCTTTTCAAAGGTACTTGGATAAAATGAAATAAAACCCCACATCCCACTGCCTGCTGCTTTTTTCCTTCCCCATGGAGCAGACCTGGGCCCTCAGCAGCCTCTGGGATGGACAGAGGATGGGGCAGGTCTGGTGAAGGCTCTGGGTGCAGGGCGGGGCTGGGGCTGCTCTGGGCTCCCTGGAGGGGTGGCTGAGCAGGTCTTAGTCCCAGGGGACCAGCATGTTGCCCCTGAAGGTATGGCTCAGCGGAGAGGGGACAGTGCTGGAGTTGCCAGAGGCTACAAGCCAGGCTTATGTGCCTGTAGAACCCCGTGTTGCCTGCCTTGGCTGTGATAGCAGCTCCTGGGGATTCCCGGGTCTGGTATGTCATGAAGGAGAGACCCCAGCTGATCCTCCATCACCTGAACCCCACCAGTCCAGCACGAGGGCCAGCATGGAGAGCACTGGGCTCCTGGGTGACCCCGTGCCACTGCGGATGTGCTATGGCACAGCTGCCCCAGGGGGACAGAGAGGTTCTGCCCATTATCAGCCCTGCTGTGTCCCCAATACAGGCGGGTGCTCCCAGCACATGGAGACACAGACACAGACCAGAGCCCACATTGTTTCCAGGTGGTTTATAGCGTGTGCCTGAGTAGGACAGGGCTCACAACTCATCCCGGGATCCGTCTGTCCCTGGCACACCTGGATCCTCCTTGCCCGTGCTGTTCCCAGGGGTCTTGGTCACCTGGAGAAGGCAGCAGTGAGGCATGGATGGACACACACACCCTGCCTGACCCTGTGCCCGTCCCCATCCTGCAGGATCCATCTCCTTGCCCAGCAGGGGCTGGGGACTGCCCTGGGAAGGGGGGCTGTTCCCTGACCTCACCCACCGGAGGCTCCACAGGCAATGTCCCCCCGTTGTCCAGGAACTTAGAGAAGGTCTCCACATCTCGGGTGCTCTTATACTCAACCATCTGGAGCCATGGGAGGGGAGGGCACTGAGGGTGCCACCGTCCCCCAGGTGCTGGTGACCCCACGAGTGCCCACACCTACCTTCCTGCCCGGCCCTGCGGGGAAATAGTGCAGGGTGGGGAAGCCATGGATGGTGATGTTCTCCAGCTCGTTAGCCGTGGAGTCCATCTCGGCGATGACGATGTCCTCGCGGTCCTTGTAGCGCTCGGCCAGCTCCTCCCAGGCGGCCGCCATGGCCTGGCAGTGGGGGCACCACGGCGCGTCTGCGGGGTGGGCGCATTGCCAAGGGGTCCGTGACAGGGCTGGGGCTGTCGTGGAGGGGCTGAGCCCCACGGCAGAGCTCAAGGAGGGCCGTAGGTGGCCCCGGAACTTACAGAACTTGACAAAGACATTCTTGGTCTCATCGAACGCCACCTGCTCGAAGGTCTTCCCCACCAGGACTTTAACGGGCCGCGTGTCCCAGTCCTCGGGGGGCTCCGCGCTCAGCAGGTGAGGCTGTGGGGACAGTCAGGATGTGAGCAGTGCCAGAGGCCCCTGGGGCACAGGGCAGGCTGGGGCAGGGCTATATTCCTGTGCTGCCTTTTGGACCACATCTTCCCCTCTGCTGCCATCCCAGATCTGTGTGTCTCCACAGCAGCAGTCTCCTGCCCCCTTGCCCATAACAAATCCCCAAATCCTCAAGGCTGGCAGCAAACAGGTCCCTGGTGTTCACCACACAACTGTCATCGTTAGGCTTCTGAGCCAACAGCCCATCTCTCACCACAGGGCAGAATCCATCGGTGCTGGCTGGCACCATGCTGCATCCCTCACCTTCACCTTGCCATCCAGCACCGCCTGGATGAAGGTGCGAATGGCCGAATCTGAGAAGTTGTCCTGCTCCATCTGGTACTTGCGATTGTTCTCCATCTTGACAAGGCGCAGGGTGGGGGCATCAGCAGGGGTCATGCCAAAGAAGGGCAGGACATCGGCGCCATGCCCAGTGACATCCACCACCACGAAGAGCACCTGGGCAGGGAACGGGGGATGCTGAGCCTGGGGAGTCCCACAGCCACCCTCCATGTCCCTACCATGGGGCCACCTCACCTCACCCCGGAAACCACTGGCAGCTGCCCTGAAGCCATCCCGCAGCGACAGCTGCTCCGATGAGGACTTGTTGAGGAAGAGCAGCATGTGATGGGGGATCTTGGCACCAAAGATCTGGTTGGATGTCTGGGGAGGAGGAGGAGGATGAGGGCAGGGCAGCCATGGCCCTTGTGGGACAGTGACAGGGCTGGGGACAGGCTGTACCTCGTTGGTGAACTCCATCACCAGCTGCAGGCTGTGGACGCGGAGCAGCTTGGTGAGCTCGGCCGTGTCCAGCCCCCGTGCCGGGTCCACAGGGAAGTTTGTCTGTCTCTCATCAAACTGCCGGGGCAGGGGCCTGTGAGGGCTGAGGGGAGGACAGGATGGCCCCACCACTCCCCTGCCATCCCCTCACCTTCTTGAACAGGCAGACGGTGTCAGCTGACAGCCCATACGCCTGGAAGAGCTCAGCTGCCTCTGCCACGCCGAACGTCATGTCCATCATCTCGGCAGCCACCTCCAAGTACGCCTGGGCTGCCTCACCCCTCAGGTCCTGCACAGCCACCATCAGTGCCACAGCCACAGGCACAGCCATGCTCCAGCCCCAACCTGCCCCAGCCCACCTTGAAGAAGCCAACGACCACCAAGTCCTGGGAGCTGACGAAGGCGGTGGCGGTGTCGGTGTCCTGCAGCAGCGTGGCGCTGGGGCCGGCCCGGCGCTGCATCCAGCGCACGATGCCCTGGCTGTCCATGCGGCCTGGCACGAGGACCGGGGCTCCCGACGTCACCTGACACCCCTCACCAGGCTGCCCCTCCTCCCTGTGCCACCAACCTCAGCCCCCTGCCACCACCACCACCGTGGCACTGCCCAGCATCACCACCTCATACGTCATCACCACTGTCACTTGTCCACTGTCACCACCAGGACACTGCCACCCCTCTCACCATCACCACCTTGTGACCCCCACAAGGACAGTGCCACCCTCCCCACCATCAGGTCCTTTCACCCCCCCCCAGCCCCATGACAGTGTCCCCCTCGATGGGTGCCACGGACACTGCGTGGTGCCACAGTCCTACCGGTGTATGCCAGGGGGTGGGTGCGGTTGCCATCACGGAAGAGCTTAAGCGTGGGGTAGGAGGTGATGCCAAACTCAGTGGCCAGGGCTGTCTGTGCCGTGGCATCCACCTTGCCCAGCCGGGCAGGGCTGGACTCGTTCCTCAGCTCAGTGGCTGCCTGGGCAAAGGCAGGAGCCAGCTGCTGGCAGTGCCCACACCACGGTGCGTCTGTGGGTAGGGGACAGCATTGATAATGGGGACAGGACTGTGGGGACAGCCCAATGGCTGTGTGAGCCCACTGGGCCCCAGGTTGTGCCCCTGTCCCATACCCACACCATGTGTCCTGTGTCCCATGCCCATGCTAGACACTGCTCACCCCATGCCTCTGCCTGTGTCACTGCTCCATGTCCCCATCCCACGCCCTGTCAAATGGGCTGTGCTCTTGCCCCTCTGACCCACAGCCTCGCCCCTGCCCACCCCACCTACCCTCCATCCTGTACCTGTGTCCATGTGTCTGTTCTGCCCACACTCAGCCACGGCCAGTCCCCCCTGCCAATATCCCCTACCCCACATTTTCCCCTGCCCACAGCCCCTGCCCACAGTGGGGGCACTCACAGAACTCCACCAGCAGCAGCTGGTGCTCACTCAGGGCACGGGCAAAGTTGTGCTCGTGGAGAACCAGGACATTGTCCTCCTCCTTGATCTCATCTGAGAGCACTTCATCCTCTTTCTTCTCCTTTTCCTTCTCTTCTACCACCTCTTCATCCTTATCCTCGTCCCCCAAAGCCGGGCCCAGCCAGGCCAGTGACAGCACCAGCAGCCAAACCAGCTGGGACCCGCAGCCGCGCATGGTGCCGGCGCTGAAGATGTTGTCCAGGGAGGAGGACGAAGATAAGGGACCTGGGGGCGGGTGGTGCCGGTCCCCTGGGGCTCGTGGCCCTCCGCTACTGGCTGCCCGGCCCCGCCGATAAGGCAGCGGGACCAGGTGGCTGTTTTCCAGCCGCTCGTCGCTGCAGGGAGACCTGGCCCCGCCAGCGGGACGGGGACAGGGCCGCGGGGGACAGGGAGCAGGGGGACAAGCATAGGCGATGTGGGTACAGACACACCAGTAAGAGACCAGTCTGTAGGGTTTAATGGCGATGGAAGAGCACAGCCTGCGACCGGGCGGGTACCGGACACGGCACCACCACGGCAGGGTCACAGCCCCGGCCCCAGCGATGGGGACGCCGTGAGGACCAGGCGGGCGTCGATATTTAAAAAAAAAAGAGCAATTAAAAATAACTTTGGTTGCGAAGACCACGACCACGGGCTCTCGCTCGCTAAGGGACCCCCCTCAACCCTTCACGCGACTGGGGCAAGCGCGGCGGTGCCGGCGAGGGGTCCCCAGGGATGGCGGCACCGCGTCCCCGAGCTGGCGGGGGGAGCCGGGGTGCGGGGGGCGGGGTCAGTCCTCCCAGGCCTTCTTTATGCAGAGGCCCCACTCCCAGGAGAGGTGCTCCGTCTTGTCATCGTCGGTAACGAGGGAGCGGACGCGGTAGGAGCCCCGTGCCAGCCATCCCCGCGGCGCCTCCTCCGCCGGCGTCACCACCTCGTACTCCTCGGCCCGCGGCGCGTAGCTGCCCACCATGAAAACGTCGCGATCCACTGGGCGAGGAGGGGACAGGAGGGACGGGTGAGTGGGGCCAGGGTAGCGTGGGGGCCCCCCAGCCCCGGCTCCCCAGCCCCACTCACCGGGCCGGCCCCGGCGGTAGGTGAGGTGCAGGCACCGCAGCCCGCAGACGATCTCCCTGTTCACCTGCGGGCAGAAGGCAGGGGGGACATGGGGACTGCGCCATGGCATGGGGACCCCTGGCCTTGGGTACCCATCCTGACATCCACCTCTTCCAGGATCCAGCCCCTTGCCAGAATTCAGCATCATCAAAGGTGGCAGGGTCTGCAGGGTGGCAGGTAACTCCGAGAGGGGTAGGGACTCAGAGATGGCAAGGATCCCCCCTCAGGAGGGGCAGGGACCTCCAGGAAACCCTGGGATAGGCAACATTGCTGGGATCTCTGGGAGAAGCAAGGATTCTGGGGTGGCAGGAACCATCAAGAGGGGCAGGCACCCTGGGGTGGCAGTCACTTTGGGGACAGCAAGGACTCCCAGGGTGGCAGGGACCCAAGAGGCCTTGGGGAACTCAGGGTGGGCAGAGACTCCCAGAGGGGCACAGACCCCAGGGGTAAAGGGTGGGAAGCAGATGACCCAAGGCAGGGACCCTGGGGTGGCAGGAGGGACGCCGTGGGGCAGGGACGTGGAAAAAGGGACCCATGGGTGTCAGGGACCACTTGGGGTAGGAAATCCAGGATGCAAGGGGAGGGATGTAGGGTAACAAGGACCCCCTGGGGCAGGGACCCCATGGTGTGAGGGCAGCAGGGCCATGCCCAGCTAGTGGGCACAGGGCACCATGCACTTGCCTCACCTTGAAGGACACCTTCACTCTGTAGTCCACCCCTTCCTTCAGCACAAAGGCCCGGCCTCTCAGCTCCTCCAGATCTCCTGCACAGGCAGAGGGTCCATCAGTTGGTACCGCTTTCTCCTCCTCCTCCTCCTCCCCAAGGTGTCCCCAGGGCTCACCTGTCAGGTCCATGGTGATGGGCCCCGGCGCCTGCTCACACATCAGTGTCAGCCTTGTCACCTGCACGTTGGGCACGCTGGCATCTAGGGACAAGCAGCACGGCCCAGACCTTACCCACCATGCCCAGTCCACCATCACCTCCATCCCAGCAAGCCAAGGGGCTGCCCATGGCCCTGCAATGGCAGGAAGGGCCACAGTGTCTGTGGCGGGGGTGTTAAAGAAAGTGAGTGCCAGGCAGCCAGGCAGGGCACAGGAGAGCAGGGGCATCTCAGGTCACCCCATCATTGGCATCAGTGCCTTTTGGGGTATGTTGGGGTTTTAGGAGTTCTCCTTTGTTTAAACCAGGACAGGGTATCACGTTTTACGGACCCAGATGCGAGTATTTCCCAGGGTGTGCCATTCCCTGGCTCAGGAGCGGGACACAGGGAAGCAGAGGAGGAGGATGCAGCATGTGCAGCCAAGGCATCTCTTGAGGTGGGCACTGGTCTGATCCACCCTCCCAGCCCAACCTGCATGCCCCCCAGCTTTCACACATACTACGGTGCACTCCTCATGCACCCCACTGATTTGCACACACACACCCCACCCCCCCCAGTTTGCACCCTCCCCAGTGCATTCATGGATGGACACTGGAGTGCTCGGCCCGTGGAGCACCCCAGAGACCCCCACTGCAGACCAGCACCAGCCTGGGGGGCTGCCGTGGGGACCACAGGGAGCGAGGGGCACCGTCTGGGCACCGGCAGCCGTGTTACCCCGGTGTCCCTTCCCTCCCCCCGCCCCCGCCGCTCGCTCCTCTCCGTCATCCCCATGAATCCCCTGTAGCCGTTCCTATGGAAACTGCGGCGGTGATCCCGTAACCAAGGCAACTGGGGTCCCCGGGCACCGGTACTCTGTCGACAGGGAATGCCGGGGTCTCTGCGCAGGTGGGGGGCACAGGCAGCACCCACGGGCGATTCCAGCCGGGATGTGCCCTCCCTGCCGGGGATGCCCCACAGGACGCTCCCTTCTCGAGCACGCCCGAGCTCCCTGTGCCCGCTAAGGCGGCAACCTCCGGCTGGGTTGCCGGGGTGCCGCGGTGCCCAAACCCGACTGCAGCCCCCAGCCTTACCCACGGCAGCAGGGATGGCGCCCAGCAGTGCCTGTTTATACTTCCGCAGGCTCTCATCCCCTGGGTCCAGCTCCTGGATCTCCCGCAGGCTCTTCTTCTCTGGCGTCTTGTACGCCAGGGCCACGTCGGCATCCTCCTCCTCTTCCTCCAGCGATAGCGTCACCCCCTCCTTGTCAGCCATGATGTCTGCGGGGGACAGGCAGTGGCAGCCCCGGGGACGCCCCGGGGGACACCCCCCCGACACCAAGGCACTGGTGGGCAGGGGGTGGCGGGGCTGTGACATGGGAAATCCCCGTGGGGAGGCCGAGCTGCTCCCCTGCTCGGAGCCGTGGGAAGGCTGCCAGGCTCGGTGTCCTCGGGGCCTGGTGGCACAGCTGAGACCAGAGGTGCTGCCGCCGGCTGCATTTCCGCACGGTCATGGAGCAAGGCGAGCTGGTGGCTACGTGGTGTGCTCGGTCTGAGGGGCGCTTGCAGACCCCTCCAGCCTGCAGGCCTCTTTCTTGTCACCCGGAGAAGTCCTTGTCACTGCCCTGCGGCCTCCTCCAACCCCACTGGGCAACCTCCAGCCCCATCTCCCACCCCAAATCCAAACCACCGGCAGCTGCAGGGCAAAAAGGCAGCACTGGGAAGGTGGCTCCGCTGCTGCCAGGCTCCTGGAGGGCACAAGGGTGGGTGATGTCCCCACAGTCCCTGACTCTCCCTGCCCACTGCATCATCCCCCCGCTCTTGTGACTGCAAGCACTGAGCTCCCCAAAGCCCCTGGAACTCCATCCCTAGGGACATGCTGGGTACCCAGCATGGGGCAGAGGCCACTGCCTGCGCTCAGCCCCGGGGCCACAGGGCCAGAAGTGTGAGGGCACAGGGCCAAGATATGGGTCCCCAGGGCAGCGGCAGTGATGGGGACACAGCAGTAGCCCTGCTGCCCCCCTGGGCCTCTCACCAAGGCGCTGCCCCTCGGCTGTCACGGCAGCATGTGGGCACTCCTAGCCCAGGGATGCACCCACCTGGGGACTCGCTGGCTGCCCACGGGTGGCAGGGCAGGGTGGCATGCACCGGGTGCCACAGGCTGCGAGGTGGCAGGGAGACAGCGGGGGTCTCCCCAGTGGGATGCTCCGGTCCCCCCGGGCCCGGGGTGATGCTCACTCAAGGATGCACCGGGTGCCCGGGGGATGTTCACCTGTTGGGGACTCGGAGTGATGCTCGCCCTCCCTCCCCGGGGCAATGCCCCCCGCCA
>VZRV01002553.1:2321556-2348558 GCA_013398115.1 Falcunculus frontatus
AGCCACAGCGGTGTGTTTCCCTCTCTCTGGCACCGGCTCAGCCAGGGCACCCCCGGCCCCGGGAGGCTCAGGGGGTGGGGAGGGGGCCGGGCGCCCCGGGCCGTACCGGGCGGTCCCACGGGCAGGGGGCAAATTGACCCCGGTGATCAGGGCCGGGGTTTGGGGCACCCGGTGCGGACGGCGGCAGCCGCGGGGGGGGCAGCGGGGCGGGATCGGGCGGGGCCGGGGCGGGTTCGGGCGGAGAGGCGCGGAACGGGGCGCGCACCCGCGATGACCATCGGCGGCCCCCGCGGCCGGCACCCCCGCCTGCAGATGCCCTGTCTGCGCAAGGTGAGCGACACCGGGACCGGCAGCAAGCCCCGCGGTTAGCAGGCACCGCGCCGGGGCCGGTCACTGGCACGGCGGAAACCGGGCACCGCCGCCGTGGGGAGCGGGCACCCTGGGGAGCGGGCACCGCGGGCACCCGGTGTTGGGACTGTGGGGATCGGGCACTGGCATCGTGGGGAGGGGGTACCGAGGGCACTGTGTGGATTGAGGACCGGGCGCTGGGACTGTGAAGACTGGGCACCGGCAGCGTGTGGACCGGGGACAGGGCTCTGGGACGGTGGGGACCAGACACTGACACTGCACTAGGTTACGCGGGCATCGGGGACCGCCGGCGGCGCGGGCATGGGATCGCCGGGGACCGGGGACCAGCACCACCCGGTGTACGCGGGACAGCGGGCACCACCCCGGCCCCGGCGCCGCCACGGGGCACCGGGAACCGCCCCACGAGAGAATACCCACGGGCAGCGCCCCGGAGCTGCGTACTCTGCTCCCCCACCCCGGGCTGGGGTGCTGCCACAGCCTCGGCTGAGCTCACTCCCCAAAACCGGGGTTCCCCGGATCAGGGGTGCCCGGAGGACGAGTGTCTGCAGCTCCAGCATCACACGCTCGCCCGGCTGCTGGGTGCCTCGGTCAGGTTACGGTGTGCCAGGCTGTCCCTAGGCTGGGCACAGGGTACCCTGGGGCACTGCGGGGTTCCAAGCTGTCCCCAGGCTGTGCACTGGGTGCCCCTGTTGGGTTGTGGGGACCCAGGCTGTGTCCAGGTCACAGGGTGCCCGGGGTCACAGTGAGGGGAGCCAGGCTGTGCCCAGGCCCGGTGCGGCCGTCGCGGGGCTGAGCACAGCGGTTCCTTGCCCGGCAGATGGAGCGGATGATCGTCAGCATGCAGGACCCCGACATGGGCATCAAGATGAGGAACCAGCGCTTGCTCATCACGGTCATCCCCCACGCCATGACAGGTGGGTCCCCGCGATGGGGTCCCCCGCGAGTCGCGTGGGGTGGGGAAGGCGTGTGGGAGCTCCCCGGGTTTCCCCAGCGCTGCAGCAGCGCCCACCGCCGGTCCCCCGCGCCGCTCCTCTCCCCGCAGCCCGGGTGCTCAGCGCTGCAGCTGGGATCAATTATGCATCGGCTGCGCGGGGCGGGCGCTCGCACGTCCTTGGCAGGGCCCCCGTCACCCTGCGTGACCCCTGGCACTGCCATCCTGTGCCAGTTGCCCCGTACGGGAACCTCCCCGTGTCTAGTCTGGAGGACCCCATTGCACCCCATTAACGCAGCCTTTGTCCCCAGGGAACGACATCGTGGAGTGGCTCATCCAGAAGTACGGCATCTCCGAGGAGGGTGAGTGCCCTGGCGCAGGCAGCCGGCACTGCGGGGGCAGCTGGGGCTGCCGAGCCTCCACGCAGCCCCCAATCCCACTCCGCAGAGTCGCTGCACCTCGGCAACCTCATCGTGAAGCACGGTTACATCTACCCCCTCAAAGACCCGCGTAGCCTGGTGCTGCGGGCGGATGAGTCGCCCTATCGCTTCCAGGTACAGCCGCACCGGGGCACGGCACAGCCCCAGCGCCGGGGCTCCCCCGGCTGGGCACCATGGCACCCCGTGGCAGGCGCCTCAGCCTCTTCCTCCCCCACAGACTCCCTATTTCTGGACCAGCACCAAGTGGCCGGCCACGGAGCTGGACTACGGTAGGTGCCGCCGTGCCGCTGGCACCAACACGGGCTGCGACCCCTTCCCAGTCCCCCTGAGATGCCACCGCTTCTCTTGCAGCCATTTACCTGGCCAAGAAGAACATCCGCAAGCAGGGAGATCTGATCGAACATGAGAAGGTGAGCGGTGCCCTCCTCACCCCTATGATGAACTGGGGGAGTCTCGGCTCACCCAGGATCCGGTGCTCGCCCATGAAGGGGGGCACGGGCGCTCCCTGTGCTGGAGTGGCAACAGCATCCGGAGCCGGGCGAGGGGACAGGTGCCACTCCGTGCCTACCTGTCGCTCCTCAGGACAACTACAACCTCCTGCACAAGCGGATCAACCACACGTGGGACTTCGTGGTGATGCAGGCAAGGGAGCAGCTCCGGTGAGTGGCGGGCACGGCCGGCACCGCTGCGCCCCGGGGAGCGGCCGGGATGGAGCACCCCTGGGTGCCGGGCAGGCAGGGTGCCAGCACCTCCCCGCTGCCTCTGCACGGGCAGGGCGGCCAAGCAGCGGCGCAAGGGCGACCGCATCGTCATCGACTGCCAGGAACAGGCGTACTGGCTCATCAACCGGCCCCCGGTGAGCTCAGGGCGGGGGGGGGCCGGGCTGGAGGGTGCAGCCCTGGCACCACGCTCGGCCCCGTCCCAGCCCCCAGCATGATGCTCTCGTTGCAGCCAGGAGCCCCCAACGTGCTGGAGCAGGGTCCCGAGCGCAGGAACTGCCACACCACCCGTGTCCAGCTGGTGAGTGGGGGTGTCCAAGCACCCCTGGGGCTGCCAGCAGGCACAGGGCACACCCAGTGCCTGTGCCGGGGTGTAGAGCTGCTTTGGTGGGTGCCCATCCGTCTCATCCCAGGCTGTGCCCACATTTTGGGGTGAGGGGTGAGCCCCAGCTCTGCTAACAGCCATGGTATCCCCTACCCCGAGCATGGGGAGTCCATGTGTTTGTCCTTGCACCCACCACCCCTCTGCGCCAGCACCTCTAATCCCTGCAGGGCAGATCCTTCCCTGCCAGAAGCAGCCACCAGGCCCTTCCTTGTCTTGTGACCTCACTAATGCTGCCCCAGCACCCCCAAGCTGTCCTCACTAATCACCCACTTTCTCTTCTCTGCACCGTGTGCCGTGTCCTCTGCCCACGTAAGTGTCACTAACCTAGGGCTGGCGTCACACTGGGGTGTGGAGTGGGGGAAGCCAGGGTTCATTCCAGGGCTGTGCTGGCTGAGCCAGGAGGGCTGGGGGAATGAGGTTGGAGGCCACGGGGATGGGCTACAGAGTCCCAGGGTGGGGGACTGGATGCCTGGGTTGTCCAGGGTGGTGGTGGCAGGACAATGTCTCGGCCCCACCATGCCCTCACCCAGCCCTGTGTGTCTCTTGCAGACCAAGAACATGGATTACTACAAGCGAGAGGTGAGTGGGGCGAGGGGTGGGGGCAGCTCCTGGGGGGCATGAGCTGCCAGGCGCCCCAACATCTCCCCTGCGCCTGGCCCCAGATCGAGTACTGCAGGAAGGCCATGGCCAGGACCAGGGTGAAATCCTCCATCTGCCTTGAGGGGTGAGTGGCAGCAGCTGCTCCAGCCGCGGCTGGGTCCCTGTGGCTGACAGGGGCACCCATATCACAGCAGCTGGTGGCTGGCACCACGGCACCACAGCCCTCAGCAGGGAGTAAGGGCTGAGGCTCTGTAGAGCTCGGGCACACCCCCACCATGTCCCTGTCATGTCCCCACGGTGGCTGGGGTTGGTGGCCCTGGTCACCTCCAGCCGCCACTCCTGGCAGGTACATCAAGTTCAATGAGCAATATGTGCCCCACGACCCCATCATGTCCGGCTGCCTGCCCAGCAACCCCTGGATCACGGATGACACCACGTACTGGGCCATGAATGCCCCCACGTAAGTGCCCCAGCCCCAGGCCCCAAGTACCCCAACCCACAGGACAGGGTTGTGGGGTCTGTGGGGTCGTGCAGGCTGCCATGGGCTGCCAGCCCTAATGTTGCTGTCACCCACAGGGTGACGACCCCCACGAAGCTGCGCGTGGAGCGCTGGGGCTTCAACTTCAGTGAGCTCATCATGGACCCCCTGGGCCGGGCACAGCTCCTTGAATTCCTCAAGAAGGAGTTCAGCGGTGAGTGGCCCCAGCCCCAAAACACTGCTATATCTTGGCACCCTAGACCCATCACTCTGACCCAGCACCGCCAAACCCACCATGTCTCAGTAGTGCCTAATCCGCCGTCCAACTCCAACACCACCAAACTGACCCCTTACTGTGTCCTGGCATTCCTCAATCCACCACCACATTCCAGTACCTCTCAGCTAATCTGCCCCAGTTTCTCTGGTTCCACTGCCCCAGCTGGCTCTGCCCCACGGGGCCATACCCCCAGCCACGACAGCCTTTGGGGATTGCCCATGGGGGGTGCCCAGTGCCATTCCCAGCACCATGTCCCCCTCCCCAGCCGAGAACCTGAGCTTCTGGGAGGCGTGTGAGGAGCTGCGCTACGGGGAGCAGTCCCGCATCGAGGAGATCGTGGACTCCATCTACCAGTGAGTGCCAGTGGGATGAGGGTTCGGGAGGGCAGTTTTGGGGGTGGTCAGGCCATCACGGTGCTATGTCCCGGGATGGGGCCGGGCTCACCCCGTCTGTGGCTCCTCAGGCAGTTTCTGGCTCCCGGGGCCACGCGCTGGGTGAACATCGACAGCAAGACGATGGAGCGAACGCTGGAGGGCATCAAGACACCCCATCGCTACGTGATGGACGATGCCCAGATGCACATCTACATGCTGATGAAGAAGGTGGGTGAGGGCGGGGCTGGGCAGTGCAGGGCTGGGCAGGATCCTGACGCCTCTGCTCGCCCAGGACTCCTACCCACGGTTCCTCAAGTCGGACCTCTACAAGAACCTCCTGGCCGAGGCCATCATTCCCCCGGAGACCAAGAAGCGGTGAGGGCAGGGGCCGTCCCCCGGGGCGCTGGGTGGTCCCCGCCGGTTCTGACCCCATTCTGCCCGCAGGGTTTTCCCCTTCATGCGCAAACAGCGGCATTCCAGCCCCAGCCCCGCCCTGCTCCTGCCCGCGGGCGATGCCGAGGAGAGGAGCAGGAGCCCTTCCACTGCCCCTGTCCCCGAGGAGGAGAGCTGAGAGCCGCAGCCCCCCGCCAGTACGGGAGCCCCCTGACCCAGCACACCCAGCCCCGCCGCAGGACCCTGCCGGCAGTAGCACTGAAGGAGAGAAGCCATATTCCCCCCAGAGTCCCCCCGGAGCCAGGCTGACCCCGCCGCAGCCCCCGCTCACCTCCCCACACCCTCCTCTCCCTCGGGGAAGCCGCACCCAGCCGGCCTGGTGCGGGGTCACCCCCTCCTCCCACCCCCAGCCCGGGCACGAGACAATAAAACCCCCATGGGGAAACACTGTGGCTCCCGTGGTTTTTGGGGAGGGGGACCACGGAGACATTGGCAGGGTGGGAGGTGCACAAAGTGCTGCCCACTTCTCCAGGCTGGATTGTGACTTGTACTCTGGGCTGGAAGCAATGTCCTCCCGTGGCTGCAGCCAGCAAGGGTGCAGACCCTGGCAGAGGAGCAGCCCCCCCAGACATCACCCACGGCTCTGCTTGCTCCGAGGGGCAGCACCAGCCTGGCATGGCTGAGCTGGCACTGAGGAGTTACTGGTGTGCCCATCTACACCCTGGGAGGGACGAAAAGGCTTCTGGAATGGGGCTGGAGTGCCACGGGGCTGGAGTGCCATGGCCCTGTGTGCTGGCAGGGGCACCAGGAGCAGGGCTGGCAGCTGAGCCACTCTCCTTGTCCATGGACTGCTAATCTGAGCAGAGGCCGAGGATGGCACGGCAGGATTATTCCCTTCCCGGGAGCCGAGCCCCAGCTGCGGGGGATTATCGCTGGTGGTTACATAAAGGAGAGGGGGGCTGATGCCCAGCAGTGCTCAGCCCTGGAGCCCAGCCTGCTCCACACGTACCCACACAGCAGAGCCGGGGACAGCTCCAGCCCCCCATGGACAAAGAGGTGCCATCCCATATCCTGGCTAACCAACACCGCTGGGATGCTGGAGATAGTGGCATCCTTCCCTGCTGCAGAGCCTGGCACAGAGCAAGGGGCATTCTCAGCTCGGTGCTGGGGCAGACACAGGGCCCTGGGGCAGGGGAAGCTGCTGCAGCCTCGGTCACAGGATGGAGCTTGGGACCTCAGTGCTGGCAGCCACCGGCAGTGACAGATGGTCCTGCGCTCCAGGAGACAGCGCCTGCCACGCGTCTCCCTCCGGCTTGATCCAAATCCAAACCCTGGCATGAGATTTTCATGCTGATGGACTGCAGCAGGAATCTGGGGTGTAAAACCAGGTCACAGAGCCCCAGGCGGGGGGCAGGGATGAGCTGGCCCAGCCTGGTTATCTAACTCCAGCCTCTCTCCACATGCTCCCTTCTCCCTTTTCCTGGTCCATCACCTGCCCGCAGCAGGACAGGGCAGGAGGCAGCACCTCAGCTGTCAAAGCATCACCAGGACACCTGGATCCCTCCCAAGGACAGGGGTTCTGCCTTGGGGAGGTCACTCAAAAGGCTGCCAAAAAATCCCAAAGTCTCGTGTAACCTCCAAAATCAAAGCAGGGCACCATTTACAAACAATGCAAAAGAGAGTTTATTGAAACCATTCCGGTTAGAGCAAGTCCTGTACAGCACAATTTGCAATAAGTTAAAGAACCAAACCAAACAGTTTCAGTGTTAAAAACCACACTAACACATAACACAGTGATATAGCCATCACCACCCAGCTGAGTTATTGAATCAAGGCACAAAGTCATTCATTAAATACTGCAAAAAAACAATGACACAGGAAAATAAGCTGGAAAACAAGACTGGTTTTGTTAAGAAGGTGCTGGTTTGGCACTGATGCGTTTAATTGAGCTGCCACGGGGAAATCTGCATTTCCAAAGTGTCCGGAAACATTACTGGACAACTTAAAGCCAGAAAAGCTCCCCAAAGCTGAAAATCCAGCTCTCCTGAAGGAACATTCAGTGTTACCTATGGGAAGGTCCAGCCTGGGTAGGGATCTGAGGGTGAGTGCAGTGAGAATACAGCCCAGGCACCTTGCTCCCTGCCACAGGAATCTCAGCAGAAAATAATCCACATCCAACACTCAGGCTGGACTACAGTGCAAGCCTGTGGGTCCCCTGCCCTGTGCCTTGCCCCAGCTGGCTGCAGGGCAGCCTCAATCCAGCCCTCAGAGCCTCTTACAGCTGCAACACTGGCACAGGGACCTGTGGGGCTGTCAGGCCTAAGGTGCTGAGCAAAGAGGAAATCCAGGCTGGGGGACACAGCTGGGGGACCTCCCTGCACTCCGAGACTCCCTCAGGAAACAGCTGGTAAGACAGGCAGAGGGGGAATCCCACCACTTTGAGCCCAGGGTGCTTTGAAGGTTGTGGAGTACTCTCCAGAGAGCATCCCTGGCTTCCTGCACAGCCGGAATACCCCAGGACTGGCTCCCTTGACTGCCTGGGACATGGGTCACAGGGCAGAGGGAGCTAGGGCACCCTTTAGGCAGCCACTGGCCAGCTGGAGGCAGGAGGTGTCCAGGCAGCCCAGCTCCCTCTGGGGGAGGGAGCTGTCTGCCAAGGAGGGCTGGGGCTGTGAGCTGGTGACAGCAGCTGCCCAGTGGCACGTTTGGGCTCAGCAGTGGCTGAAGGGAAGAGCTGATGCCTGATGCTGCACATTCCCATCCTACAGTGTTTCTACACATCCCCCAGTGTCAGACTCAGCAAGGGAGGGAGGCACTGGCCAAACCCCCTCTGGCGCTGCAGAGCTCAAGAGAGGTTATTTTTAGGGCGATTTTTATTTTCAGGACTGAGCAGCTGGTTCAAACTGTTTTCAAGCCTTTGCACCTTGTTTCTACAGCCTGCACTGGCACCCATCAGGACAGGGCAGAGCAAAAACTTCATGGTGCTACATGAATCTCCAGGAGAAACATGTCATCTTCACACAGCAACCTGTCCCATCCCCATACCAGGCTGGGCAGAGGGAAGAGTGCCCAAGGATCCTCACCCAGCATCACTTCAATTCCAAGGGCTGGGAGGCAGCATGGAGCTCCTGCCCACCTCCTGGCAGCAGGGACAGTGCTTGGAGAAGGCTCCTCAGCAGCTGGAAGGCTGAATGAGCAGGGAGCTGGCACTGCCACTTGGGTACAGGGCTTCCCAGAGCAGCAATCCCAGCTCCCAGAAAAGGTTAAAGTGCAATTCTACTCCAAAAAAAAAAATGTCCTAGATCCTCTGGCTCCTTTAAACCAGGAGAGGTGGTGGTGGTACTGCCAGGGACCAGCCAGCCTGGGCTCAGGGTGGATCTCTCACCACCTAGAAGCAGACTGAGGGAAGGGAGGAACATTGATGCATCCATCAGGTGGGAGACCAGCTCCTTCTCCGTGTCACCAACAGTCTACAGCCTGGCTGGGAAGGAAGCAGCAGAGGACACAGACACAGGCTGGTGACTGCAGAGCAGGACACATGGGGCTGTCTTGGGAAAAAGGCCATTTGCTAAGTAGAATGACACTTTAACCTGTGCTTTGCTGGCCCAAGTGACACCAGACACACCGCAGCCATGGCTGGGGTCACCACACACCCCCCAGCACTACTGAAGCCGGGCCCAAATCCAGGAGAGGGTAATTGCAAATCAACCTGCAGCCAAGCACCTCTCCCCAGCCAGGAGAGCTGACTCAGAAAAGAAATCTAACACCACACAGCGAACTCCACTTCTCGGACATCCCAGAAATCATCAACTCTGGCATCTCAGCAAGCACATGTTTTCCTCCAGACACATTCCTGAGTCAGCACAGTTCTGCAGGCACAGAGGGATGGAGGGGAAAGCCCTCCTCCCTGAGCTGATGACACTTCAATGATGGCCAAGCACTGAAGTCCCATCAGCTCTGAGGACGGACGCTCTGGCAGCTGCCCCCACAGCCTGGGTGTCCCTAGACACTGGGGGTGCTTCCCTGCCAGCCACGCTTTGGTTTGTGGATCAAGAAAGGCAGCTTCCCATTGGAATCCAGGCTCTGGGCTTGCTGAGAGCACGGCTGCAGCAGAGGCAGCCTCTCCCCATCCCTCGGCAAGCTCACGCTCGGCTCTGGAATCGCATCCTGTAGAGGCGGTCCCGGATGTACTGCTCACTGTCCCCGGCCATGTGGCTCAGCCAGATCAGCCTGCTCCCTGAGACATCCTCCTTCAGCTTCCTCTTCATCAGGGACACGGGGCCTGGCCCCTCGCTGGGCTGGGGGCCCCGCAGCAGCACATAGCAGGCGTGACGGCTCCGCTCGAACAGCGCCGCTGTAACACGGAGCACACGGAAACCCAGCCTAAGCCATCCGTGCCTGGACTGGCGCCCTGACCCAACACCACCCACAGGGGCCAGGAGGGACCAGTGTCCTCCTGCAGCTCCTCGCAGGAGGGGTGGAAGGAGAGGACTTACCAGTGAACGCAATTATTTGGTCTGTGCTGTTGCGGAGCTCCAACAGGACATTAGAGTAGGAAGGATGGAAAAGGTACAGCTTCTGGAGGGGGGCTCTGTCTCTCTGCAACCAACAGGACACTCACTATCAGGACACAGACTCACACGTTATCCCAGAGACAACACCAGCACCAGGCTCAGCTATTACTCATGCTCGAGAGGATACACCCGGCCAGACACTTGTCTGTGTCAGCCCAGCTCATCCTGACTGACACCATTAGGACAAGCGCTGGGATTTTGCTTACTGCTGTCCTTCCCACCCCAAGCTTCCTGCAAATAGCTGGCCTGTCTGCTGCAGGCAGGAGACAGATTTTTGCCTCAGGGCTCGCAGAGTGAGCAAGGAAAGCAGAGAAAGCTCAGCTGGTGTTCCAGCAGCCTCAGAGACACAACCTGCCACCAGCACTGCCTGCCACTGCCCCGAGGGCTCTGCAAGCAGCTGAGCTGTGCACTGAGGCTGCCAGAGGCTGCCTGGGGCACAGAGAGGATATTCACGTGGCCACTGAGATCACTGCATGCAATGCTGCTATGGGAGGCTCCCAGGGAAACAGCAGCAACTCCAGAGGTAGCAGGCCAGAAGCCTCCCACCTTCACCTACAGTGCCACACCAAGGCAGGGCAGTGACTCTGCTCACAGAGCCACCAAGATCCTTTTCTCTACATAACCAGGCTGAGTATAACAAAAGCTGCTGGTGCCACCACCACCTGCAGGGACATGGCTCTGGACACTGACCCCACACCCAGTGCATTAGGCTGCAGTGTCAGCGGCACAGACAGATGGGAATATCAACACTGTGAGAATGGGGTAACTCCACACAATTCTGGCCCGAAGTCTGGAGAAGAGCAGCCCTCAGCAGCACCACTCACTGTCTCATTGCCTGGCTCCTGGTAGTCTCCCCAGATGAGGAAGGCAGAGCGGTGATCCGCAGTGGAAAGTGTGGCTGGGCCAGGGCTCCCTGCTCCCGAGTTCAGCTTCAGGTCCCACTGGACTGCTCCAGATCCACTCTCAACAATCATAACCTAGCAGGGAAGAAAGAAAAGGAACTCATGACAAAGGCATCTAACAAGCCATGAGAGAGAAGTCAGGTCAGCTGTCTCTCCCTACACTGTCTATGGGAACAAGTATCTGACACATGGGAAGATGAGGAAATACTCGAAGCAGAGCATCACAGAGCTGTGAGACCCGGGGTGGGACACGTTACAGTAAAGTCACAAATTCTGCAGCTACTTCAAGGGGTTCAAAGTTCTGTCATTGAAGCTTCTTGCTGAGAAGAGAATTAAAGTGCCTGAGCTGGCTTCAATAACCTGTTGAAAGAGATCCTTTTGCAGCTTAAAGCTTCCTAAAATCAGCCAGAGGGAACACATCCCACCAACTGTCCTTGACTCAATTCCTGCTTGAGCTGTGACATACAGAGAAATGGGAAGTTAAAAGGAAGAGATTTCAAACCTTCTTCCTGTTGAGTCCAATTTCACTCTCCAGGACAATACCAAGAACATCAGGTTTGTAGTAACCGAGCAGCGGCTCACTGAGGGAGAGAAAGAGCAGGGACAGATCAAAACCCACCCTGATGGTTGGGCATACTTTGCTTTCCCAGTTGCCTCTGTCCTCCCACAACTGCCCTGGTAAGAGACTTGAGTGCCACAACACTGGGTTGGCCTGGTACCGTCTCAACTCTGAGCCCAGCCACATCACAGCAGAATGAAGAATAAAAGCTTTGAGCTCCTCCATCCTGAAGCAGCACCCAGCATTTGCTAGCAGACGGGACACAACACCATAAGCAAGATCCAGATACAACCCAGGCAAAAAAAAATTGCAGCTGCCAGGACACTGCTTTTGCTGGGATCTTGGAAATGCCACATCTAGCCCACACTGAGAACACTACCTCAAAGCACGGGACACGTTGAGGGTCCACACAGTATGGAGATCTTTTGTGTTGATCAGTGTAGCCATCTCCGAGTTCACAACCAAGATGTTGTCATGTGACTGCCCAGGAACTTTTGCCAGGTAGCGAAAGTCTCCAAATCTGAACAAAGACAGAGAAATGATTAAGCTTTTCAGACCATGGGTGGTGAGGTTTGGAGTTTTTTCCCTGCACAGTAAATGCAAATAGGAAACCCCAACGTGCTTTGCCTGCTTCCTGTGAACCCCTGATGAAGCCATTAACACCAAGCCTCTTCCTGAGCTTTGGATGTGCTCCTAGTCCAAAAGCCACATAGCCAGGAGAGAACAAAGCCCCAATAGGCCATCCTGCCAGGAACACCAGCACCCTCCACTCCACCAGCCTCCAAGACATAACCTCATACCTGAGAAGGGACAAGCGGTGCGTAGTGCGGTCAATGTTCTTCTCCCACTGAGGATGCTGCTGGAGGCCGGGAAGTTTAATTTCCATCCCAAGTGCTGCACTGCACAGATCTTTCAGGGAATATGCATAGAGAGAGTTCTCTGTGCAAAAATAAAAAAAAAAAAAGCAAGAAGGAAAGAGATAAGTTATCCTGCCCTGGCTCTGAACTCTATGATTTTCCAGATCTGTCAGATCAACTATATTTTTAGGGCTTGCATCATAGAGTTGTAGTGGTATTTTGAGACTCAAGCCTGCTATTGAATGCTTTTAACATTTTATCTGTTCATAATCCAAGTGTTCCACAGTAATCAGTTGCTATAAATGACTGCCTAATCCTTACATGCTTGACATTTGTTAAATAAAATCACTACAGTACATAACAAACCGCAGTTTAAGCGGAAGCCCCCCCCCACTTCTCTTGGCCCTGAACAGCTCTGTGACTAGGTGAAAGCTCCACACAGCTTGTAAGAATGCAAAACACACTCTCAGATGATGTTTACTAATCCTGATCTCAGTTACAATCACTCTTTCAGACTGAATTCCCAAGCAGAGCTGTACCTGTGTAGAAAAGGAAGTAGTATGAGGAGTGCAGGTCCAGCCTGATGTAGCGAGCATTGCCATCCATGGGCAGGCTGCCAGTGGAGCCGATCTGTTGGCCAGTTTTTCCTGAATGGATGAAGGTCTTAACCTATGCAGGGAAGGGATTAAAGACAAAAACCAACAAGGTTAAAGCTGGTACAGAACAGCAACTGTATGGGAGCAGGATAGGCTTAGATGGAAAGTCTCTGCCTGGTTTTGGAGGAGTGGGCATGAGTTCGGTGGGCCCTCTGCTGTGAATTCTTCTGGAAGTTTGAAAGCCACTTCCAGCATAGCCACCTGCTCTGAGAATCTGCTACCTCTGTCACCCACCTTCCATACAGACTGGGACTGTGGAACAGCAACCTCAGCTCTGTAAGGACAGCAAAGATCCATTCAAACCTAAGATGGAGATGACCTAAAGGCAGGAACAACGCAGCATATGGACATGGGAAACTTGGCTTCACATGGCAGCTCTGCTAAACGTTTTAAGTGCCCTAATTTACTCCTCCTTCGGCTTATATGAGTCCAAGAAGATAAAAGGCTGATAGGTTTCTTTCTATTCTTTGTGCAGGGTAACAAAATCCACTAAGAACATTTCGCCCAGGAGAATAAAGGTTAAAGTCAGGATCAGATCTAAATGTCTGAGCAACAGTCAGAGTCTGGGGAGAGCAATGGACTTTAGGGACAAGTGAAACATCTGACCAAGAGAAACAGCATCCATCAGAATTGCTGAGTCAGGCAGGAACCATTCCCTCTACCTTGAGAGGGAGGGACTGAGAAAGAGAAGGAAATCTGCTGCTCCCAAAGCAAATTTGGAGAGCCTGGCAGGTGAATAAGGGATAGAGTTTGCTGGGGAGAATGAGAACACAATTGGAAAGGGAGAGCAACACATCCACCAGCTGTTCCCAGCCTCCTGCACTGGGAGGAGACACACACGAGCTCTGTAGATCCGCTGGCAAGCACTGGTCCAGTGGCTGCCCCGGGACAGTGACAGCCAGAGGTATTTATATAGGGAGTGAGAAAACACACCACCTTCCTCACTGCAGTGCCAATCCCTCTGTGTTGCCACAGGAGATGGATCCCAAAAGCCAGCGCATTTTCCAGGATGTGTTTGTGCTGAAGCTTGCAGCAGGCAGGGGTCAATGGGACTCTCTGGAAAAGCTGCCATCTAACCCCCTGCACACGGACCCTTCCACAGACTGCTCACAGCTCTGTCCTTTCAACTTCAGCCCTTGATAGCAACAAAGTCCCTCTACTTGAGTGCTGAATCTCCCTTCTGACCAGCCCTTTCCAAGCTGCAGAGCTCCACTCCAGCTCCTACATTTGTGTGACTTCTCAAAAGAGAACATACTTTTTCTTAAGTTGGCAGAGTGCTTGCCAAATCCAGAGGGAGGAAGGGATTTCATACCAAGATAGCAAGAGAGCTTAAATGGAAAACAGATCAAAAGGCAGTCTTGCAGAACAGAGGCTAAATTCAAACATTTCTTGGCCGCCTAAGATTAAAAAACCCAAAAGTCTTGAGATAACTAGGATAGCAAAAGTAAGCAGGAAAGAAAACAGAGAGCTGTAGGAGGTGGAGAAGGTAGAATTTCTGATGACTCTGGACAGCAAAACCCTATTTTCTTATGGAGGACACTGGCCAAGAAGGCCAATGGCACCTGGCTTGTACCAGCCATAATGTGGCCAGCAGGGCCAAGGAAGTGCTTCTGCCCTTGTACTGGGCATTGGAGAGGCCATACGTCGAGTGCTGTGTCCAGTTCTGGGCCCCTCAATTCCAAAAGGACACTGAGGTACTGGAGCAGGTCCAGGGAAGGGAAGAGAGCTGGGGAAGGGTCTGGAGCACATGTCCTGTGAGGTGGGACTGAGGGAGCTGGGCGGCTCAGCCTGGAGAAAAGGAGGCTCAGGGAGACCATCTCACTCTCCTCAACTCCCTGACAGGAGGGTGGAGCCAGGTGGGAGTCAGGCTCTGCTCCCAGGGTAAAAGAGACAGGACAAGGGGAAATGGCCTCAAGCTGTGCCAGGGGAGCTTCAGGTTGGACATCAGGAGGAATTTCTTCAGAAAGGGTTGTTAAACATCGAAAGGGGCAGCCCAGAGAGGTGGTGGAGTCACCGCTGTGGGAGGTGTTCAAGAAAAGCCTGGACGTGGCACTTAGGGCTCTGGGCTGGGTGACAAGGTGGGGATGGGTCCCAGGTTGGACTCGATGATCTCAGAGGTCTTTTCCAACCTTAATGATTCCATGGCTCTGGTATGAGGACATGGGGCTCCCACTGCTCCTATCAGACCCACAGGGAGCTGTAACCTGGGTGCTTTGAACAGGACAGACTGGGCATGCAGACGATGCTGTGCCACTCCATCATGGATGTAGATGTTTTAGCAGAAAAACTGCTCTAGCTACATGACTTTCCCCCTCTGAGAAATGGAAAAAGCAGTATGTGGAGGGAGATAATACAACCAGAAGCTGTTTCACTAAATGGACTCAGATCAGAATTAACCAGCACTGTGACACTGGGAAGAGCAGTGCAAAGCAGACCACAGGCAGAGAGAAAGAAGGGATCAGAAAAGGGCAGTGCTGGTACTAAAGCACTGACTGTCAGCTGTGCTTTGATCTAAGAGCCAAAGCTGTCAGGGTTTGTTCACTTCCACTTCTCTAAGCAGAGAAGCAGAAAACTGCAAGCTCATCTTGCCCCGGCTCACTCCCCAGACAGCCCAGGAACAAGCAGAAAAGAGAGCACAGGGGGAGGGATTACTGGCCAGCTCTTTATTTTTTTTTTTTTAACCATAAAACACTTGTGCTGATTTGGGAGTACATCTCTGGAGGGTGGGAAAGAACCCACCCCAAACCCACAGAAACCACAGGCCTCTGGACACTTCCTCTGAGACTACAAGGTGGAAATAAACAGCATTCCTGCCACCCCCTGTGGTTATCAGAGCTTCAGGATGACGTACCTGGCTTCCTTTAGTAATAAAGATTATCAGGTCCTGAACTCCATCATTATCCACATCTGGAATCACTGACACAGGAGTCAGCACAGTATAATTAGCTCCGAAGTCACCAGATTCCCTCCACAGAACTTCCCCTGGAAGAGTTAGTGAGAAACAGTCACTAAAAGGCATCTTAGGTTGAAAGGTTATTAATGCTCCTGTTCCAGCCCATCAGCACCACAAACCAGCCACATTTATGCTGGGGTACTTCTCAGCCCAGTACATCATGGGGTACTTCCTTGCCTTTCTGCATTCCCAATGAATGCCAGTACCCACAATTTCATCTTACATCAGAAAGCAATCCTAGCTGTCTGCAGGAACGCACCCTGGCACAAAGAACAGCTTGCTTCCCTTGTGCCTTTGGTTAACAAGCTTCCCAGCATGTTCATGGCATGGAGAATCCTTTGTTGTGATCCAAATCCCTGCTGCCGTGCACTTAAACCTACACAGACATTTGAGACCATAAAGCAGCTGCATTCTGACCAGTGTTGCTGCTACTCCTAGCAGAACCTTCTTTGCTGCAACTTGCCTCCTGCAGATGTTTCCCCACTGACATGACCAGCCACAACTCAGGCCACATCCCACCTCTCCCTTGTTTGAAGAACACACACAGCTCAAATTTGTTTGTAAACTGAAGTAACAAAGCTTTGCTTTTTAAAAAACAGGGGGTGGCTGGGGTGGGTTTCTCTTCAACAGCTCCAGACCAGTTGAGTGGCTCTCACTGTCCAAGGCTGTGGGCCACTTTCCAGTCACTGACCAGTGGAATTTGCACTGGAATCTGGCAGGGAGGACATTGCTGGGGGGTTTTCTTTCTAATGAATACTTCAGTGTCTGATTAGGTGCTCCCAGGACAAATGTTTACCCTCCCCTTTACCCAGCATCACACACAGCAATTACCATTTCAGGAATGCAAAGTAATCATCTGTTCTTTGTCAGGAAGGCAGCTGGACTGAAAGCCAAGGAATTACTACTTGATGCTGACTGCAATAATTTAAGGCAGGCTGTATTTCTAGTAGGATAGCTCCAAAGCTTTTACTGCAACGCTGAAAAAACCACTTGGATTTGTTACTATGACAACAGATGTGAAGTGAAGAGAGCAGATTTCCTAGTTTCCTTAGGAAATCATGGGAAGACAAAGAATTTTGCCCTCGAAGAAAATAAGCAGGCAGAGGAAGAAGAGAAGTTTTAAATTACCAAATTCTAGCTTCAGGACAGTCCAAAGGTACAGGAGTAAGACCAGGCTAATGAAATTCATCTGTCAGTGCAGAAGGCTCTAATCTTTGGTGGTTACAGAGCAGACACAGATTGGGAGAAAATATCTTATTCTCTTAAAAGAGCAGTCTGAGTTAAGAGAAACAGGTGACACTGAGCTGGATTCCACACAAGCACTTGAGAATCTTTCCATGCTCTAACCCAGCCCACAGAGAGCACAGACTGTGAAAGCAGCCCCCTCCTGCTCCATCAGCCGGAGATGGGACTGTTCTGTCTGACATCTGCAGTGCCACGGTGCTTCCTCAGAGCCTGGGGTCACGGCACAAGCACGGCAAGAGGAGCCAAGATGGAAATTAGGCAAGTGCCTAGACTGCAAATCTAACCTGGGTGAAAGGGTTGGATTTTTTTGGTCTGGAAGGAATAATAAAATCATAACTCAGACGACTGAGTGCAGCTCTCACTTCAAGCAGCCGCAGAGAACACAGAGACTTTTCTCCCTGTCGGACATTCTCCGGGTTGGAGTTCTGGTTTATTTACTTAGTGATTTCTCACACAGAAGCAGTTCCATACATCTGATCATCGTGCTGCCCTTTCTGCCATATCCCTCAAGAGACCGGAACCACCCACAGGGCTCACAGTTCAGGCTGCTGGAGGATCAGGTGAAGAGAGAAGGTGTAACAAAACCCTTACTCCTGCCCTCTTCCTTGAGACTCTGCTTCAGGCTATGGCAGAGATGGAATAATACACAGCTACAAAGACTTTTGCTTTGACCTGGAACAGTTAATCTTAAGCTCTTATGTGTCCCAGTTTGCTGGTAAGATAAACACGCAGGAATGTTAGATGTCCCACACAAACAGGAGCATGCACTCCTACACTTCCCTTCTTGCCCGCTCGGGTCACTTCTTGTGGCAATGAAGAAAGCAGGACTTAACACAACTTCAACTGATAAAAAACCACTAACTTTATCAGCATTTAAAGATCAAAACCACATCAGACACTTTCAGATGATAATCTGCCTATCTCTCCTTCAATCTTCCTACGGGCAGGGGCTAGACAGCCTGAGAGCCCTGGAATCTCACCAAATCCTCCACGATGATGAATCATTAACAGCTAAAGATTGTGCTGGCTACTGTTTTTAGCATACTGTGATGTAAGTTAGACTTTGCCTCTTTGAATACATTTAGCCTATTTAAATACATTTTATTCTACTCTGCCCTCCTAACCCCCAGTCAACTACGCTCAGAAACCATTTTTAACCTACTTAATAGCAAAAAGGCATCAAATACACAAAATCCTGGGTTAGTCGCTTTTCTATCTGAAGCATTTTTTCCTCTCTTGCTTTGAAGTTATCTATGGAATGTTTTCTTTGCTGTACTGCTGTGACCTGTAGCTTAGCCTGGCTCCTTCTCTCCACACCTGCCTTTATGGCTGTCTTTAGTTATACGCCTTTGGCTCCACAGCCAACTTTCTAGACTTTGACCTGAAAGTAACCACTTCATTAATAGTCTAAAAATAACCTGTGCTAAAGCCTACACATGAGGGAAACGGTGCTATCTCTGTTGGTACAGAAACTTTCTAGCTCTGTGTGTATCTACACTTCCATCTACACAGGAAATTAAAAGCTACACCAGATTTTCCTCAGATTCCTTAGAGCTGTACCTCTTGCTATTTCCTTTTTCCAATTTTTGGAAAACAGGGTGTGAGGGGTTCAATACCAGATACAGATGGGATCCTAGGCAGAACATGTATTGTTTAGACCTCTGAAACAGTGACCCCCAAAATGGAAATGTATTTTAGGCTTCACCAGCAAGGAAGGTTCAAGGTGCAGCAGATGGTCACTGTTCCTAAAGTAGTACAGGCACTCCTTTACCCCCACCCACATTAGGCAAGATGATGATGATGAATTTCTCCACCTCTAAGTTTAGAAAGGAAGAAACCTTTCCATAGGAACCAGGAAGAATCGTAGACTACTGAAACAGACCGGCAAGCACTTCTCCTAAGTGCTCTCCTTGACGACTTTAAAGTCATAAATGCCTAGAGCTCCTGCTCCTCTTGCCATGGCAGGCGCTCCTGGCACGCACATACGAATAACTGGGAAATGTTGCAGGTGCAGGTTTGTGTCTAACCCTGGAGAGTATAAAGTAACATTCACAGCTAGTGACTGCTCCTCCTGTTTCAAAAGCTGTTGGAACACTGGTCTTACGCAACAGTAGCTGGCACAAACCCCCACCAGAGCCCAGCCTTTGGAACAGCGAGGCTGAGAGCACGCGCTCCTCAACGCCCAGCGAGTGGCTCTGGCAAGGTTTCCAACATAATAAATACCCAGTGCCCATTGTTCATGTGCCAGCCAGTCAAGTCACGCCGACATCCCCCCTGGAGGCCACCAGGTGAGGAAAGCAAGTGGCCCCGTCCCCTGTGTGGCAGCAGGGCTCTGCTGGCACTCACCTGTCCGCAGGTCGACTGCTATAAGGGACAGCGGCTTCCCCACCACGAGGCAGCCCGGGGCCTCTGCCGTGCCCAGCTGCTGGATGCCACACTGCAGCCACTGCACGTCCTCAGCAGCAGGGCTCTCCCAGAGCACGCTGCCATTCGTGCCAGACACGGCAGCAACGAAGGCACAGGGAGACGGCAGCCCTGGGGAGAAGAGATATCAGAGGGAGCTGCCCCTGCACCCACCTTTGCTGCCCTGCACCACCCAGGAGCTGGGACTCACTCAGCTCCTCTCCCCACCCAGTTTTCTCTCCCAGTCACTAACTGGAACTAAAAGGGAAAGGACAGCCCTCACTAGAAGGCGTTTCTGAAGTAGGTACCTTCATCCACACAGGACCTGTTGAAGCTGCTGCTGCCATTGCTGGATTTGAAAGCAAAGAGCACATCTTGTACTTTGTCTTCATTCACATCTTCTATAGCAAGGAACTGGTAGGGCACTGCAAGAGGACACAAGCCAAGCTCTGGTGAGGATTTTCTTAGCCCACAGCAGACAAAGTTGGAGCAAAACACAAATTCCTAGAGACCTACTCACTGCCTCCATCCTGGACAGTGTAACATCAGGACAAATTGGCTTTTGTATTAAAAAAAGCCACGTACACAAGTACCAAGGACAGGAAGTTAATGCCAAAGGATTTTTAAAATTTGCTATCCCCCAGAAGATTTGTCTTTTTTAAGAGCCAAGCAGCCAGAATTTGAACTATGTTGAACAAAGAACAACAGCAGTCTTGGTGTGGGGTTGCTGTTCTCAAAGTATAAAGAAGCCCCACCCAAGCTCCACAAAACCCAGATACTACATCTTTCTATCAGCTAAAAGCAGCTTTCTTGAGCTCAGAGTAGCAGAACCTGGGATGTCTGCAGAACCTGGGATGTCTGCAGCACCACATGCAGTTCAGTCCCTGCTGTGAGCACTATCTCTGCATTTACAGCACATCCAGCACAACCCACTGCACACAAGATTAAAGAAAAGCTCTCCCAGAAGCAATTGCCGAGACACTGGGGAGCAGGACCCAGGCTAAAGAGCCAACTAAAACAACCAGAATAAAAATAGCTATAGTAACTACAGAGCAATTTATTAAAAAAACAGGATGGAATTATTCTTCTCCCCTTCCTGTTGGCCATAGAGAAAAGGGAGAAAGTCAAAGTGACAGAGAAAAAAATGCCTAACTGCCTCCAACCTCAGCTCAAACTTCAAAGGAACATTTTACAGAGCAAACTTCAACACAGATTTATTCCCGGATACCTTTCCTCTTTTATTTTTCGTGAACGAAGCCAGCCTGCTACCTTGTTAGCACTTCAGAGCAGCATCTAATTTCTCCACTAGATCCTGTAAACACCTCCTGGAAGGCCACTCCAATTATGATGGGCCATTGCTTATCCAGGTCAGGTATTCACAGCTCTGGCTCCCAAGGGCTGCATCCCTGCAGGTCTGGCTCCACGTTGTGCTTAGGTAGAGGCCCACAACCCAAATCCATGGCACAGAAAGCAAAAGGACTCTTGGTAATTATTTATTCTGCTGCAGCAAGCTCACCTGCATTGTTGTAGTATCGGAACCATGTTCTTTCGGAAACCGGCCTCTCTGGGCAGGGAATGATAAAGGAGAAAGCAAACACAATGATCAGGCAGAGGAATAGGGAGATGAAGAAGGCGGCAGTGCGCCACCGGGACAGCCGGGACAGCCCCGAGGACTTGACAATCCTTCTCTCCACAAAGTTTTCATGGTTCTCCTGAGCTTTTACATCCTCAGTCTTCAGAGGGTGGATCTCAGCTTCCGAGTCCTTGTTATCCATCACAGCTCATTCATCGGTATTCAGACACCCTTCTCTCCCTTCACTGTAACAATGGAAAGAGAAGTTAAAATGCATTTTGAAATATATTTTTAAAACACTAATTAAAATACACTGATACTACCTGATATTCACATTGGAAACATTTAACAGGAGGTGAGCAAACCAGTGTACTGTCACAGAGCTGGATACAACACACTGCTGGTGCCGGAGGTCTCCCACACAGAGCTATGGGGAGAGTCTGCGGAATGCAGGAACAACACCAATTCTCCTCCAGAGGAGGAAATAAACTCTGCTAGAGCTGGACAAAGAAGGCTACAGACCCCACGCAGAAAGGACTGACTGGTCTGCAGGTCTTCCTCAAGAAAAAACACCCCAAAAGCTCCTTTTGCTGCAAAGACTTATTGCCACCTCCTGTGTACGTCAGCCTGACTCACAGCTGGAGAGGTGAAAGGAAACACTTGTGACCTTTTTATCCCAACATAAGGCTGTTCCCTACTGTAATGTGCACTTGAGCTTCCCCAGGAGAGAAACAAACACCAGCATATTCTGTAGAGGAGCAAACCAAAGCCATGCAACACCTTCTTAGATGAGAAACCACTGGGTAAGTTCAGCAACACAGCCCTGCAGAAGGCAAGAGAGGGATGACTTCCCTCCGAGGAGAAAAAACAAGGCAGGAGCTGAGACTAAAATCAGGCAAATTTGATTTCATCAGACTGGAAGAGCTAACAACTACTATTTTAGTTTCTCCTGCTATAAATCATAACCTTGAGCTACAACTGCAATAAACAGAGGGGTTCTGTGCTCATTTGCTATAAAAAGGGGGGGAAAAGACCCCTAGTCAGTTAGAGGAGCCTGTAACTCATTACCCACAACAACAATAAAAATCCATGTTTCATACAGATTCTCTGATAGTGCTTCTTTAAAAAAATACCACAAGGGAAGAAATACAGAATAACACATTCCAGTAGGCTTGGAAAAAGCTGCTTGATGGTGTTATGAAAAGTTGTATCAGAGCAAATAACCACGACAACCAAGCCAATTTTCCATGACGGTGCCCCAGCAGTCACGTGTCTGGATTGTCCACTGGAGCCATTTACTTCCCCAGCAATAAAGAGCCTAAAGTCAGCACCAACACAGTGCAGAGAGCCCGGGATTTCAACTCCAACAGCAACAGGGCTCACTGGGTCTCACGTTTCTACCCAAGCTCATTTACAGGTTCTGTGAAACACAAGATGAGTCACCCTGGGGAGGCTCAGCTCCTTCAGACAGCTGTGGCTCCCCAGGCTGTCCCTGTCCCACTGCAGAGGCCTCTTCTCTTCTGGGTACAAATCACAGGGGGACAGATCCATGGCAAGGCAGCCCTGAGGCACACGATCAGCAGGTCAGCCTGGCACTGTCAACCCCTTAACCTCGGAGCCTGATGGATTTAGAAGCACTTACTCCAACCCGAGCACTCTGACATTTGTTCTACATCAAGTACAGAATCTCACTCCAGGTAATTTAAATCAACCTGCACAATACCATGCAAATGAATCAATAACGCAGAAATTGCATCTTATTCCCAAGATCTTACTCCAAGGATTTCATCTTGCCCTTCTCATCAGCCTGCCAGCCACACCAGGGACACCTTCACGGGGCCAGCTGTTCTTGGACCGACTGCAGGCACCTGATGGGGAGGAAGGCTCCAGATGGAAAGGGGAACAGATCAAGTGGTGCTTTCAGCCTCTGCCCCGAGCTGAGCATTGCTCTTTTACTGCACCAGGCCTTGAGCAGGTTCAAGGCACAAGGCTCCAGGCACAGCCTGAGCAAATAATTTACTGGCGTGGAGCAGCCACGGCCGCAGCGATGGGGACAGAGGCAGGAATGAGTTACGTGACCTCCCCTGTGCTGGTGGCTCGTGTGTCCCTGGCGTGCCCATCTCCAGCAGCATGGAGAGGGGGATTTTCTCAAAACCAACACCCACAGCATGGGCTGCAACAGGGCTCCAGCACAATCCCACCAGCCTCTCCAGCAGAGCCCTCCACAGCCTCCCAGTACAGAGCTGGGAAAGATCCAGGGCACAGCCGAGGGCTTCCAGCACCTGAGACTTCCCAAAAGAAACCAAACCCAGGCTTCTCCCCTCTCTGTCCAAAAGGGACACCACTTAACACAGCACTGATGGCATATTTTTATGACTCACTAAAAATCTCACCACTGTCATCTAGACTGGGATGAGAACAATAAAAAAGCAGTAATTATTCTGACAACCCCAGTAATTCCCCTCCTTTTTGCAGTGATGACCCTACAGAGCCACCGAGTACAAAGAGCCCTCAATGCCTTTAAAGCAATTCTCTCTCCTTTCTTTCAGGGTTTGAATAATGCCCTTTGCACCCCTGCCAGAGCAGAGGCGGTGCCAGAACAAGGACCATGAAGGTCAGTGGCAAAGACTCAAACAATGCAGGAAATCCCAGCGCCTGCCGCTGCCAAAGTACACGCTGGCAGCATGTGGAATGGCCTGAGCTCGGAACAACAAAGAGGGCTGGTAATCAGTTTAATTGAAGACAAGCAGAAAATGATAGTGTGCATCTGAGATGGTTTCACTGTCCTCTAGCAGCCGACATCTTGTCTCCTGCTGGAAGAGGACACAAAGTAATTCAGCTGGGAAGTTTAATCCATCCAGGCACCTCTCAAGGGAACAGGCAGTGACAGGATCCTGCGTTGCTGCAGTGTAACACACGCTATAAGCAGAAGATCTGGGGACAGGAGAAAACATGGGAGAAGGACCCTGTAGAACGGGAAATAATCAGAAAGCACATGTGACACACCCAAACTGAACCCACACAGGTCAGGGAGAGGGGCAGCACAGCCACGATCTGCATCTCAGATGGGGTTCCACAGCTCCCCAAGCTTTAAAGGCTGCTTCCCCCAGCCATGGGATGAGCTGGGAGCAGTCCCCAGCCCAAGCTGAGGGGGAATGAACACCCTTTCCTGTACCACAGTAAAAACAGGGACAGGACAAACACAGCTTCACTCACCTTCATGGGGGACTCACTGTCCTGTTTCCTGAAGCCACAGTGCAGATTTACAGATCTGATCTGCCTCAAACCAGTGACACTTGTGCAGTTAAACCCGAGGGACAAACCATCAGCAGCAGTCAGACAGAACTGCTTGACAAGCACAGAAAACCACAGTCAGGTGGATGAAGACTGGTGACAGAAACCATTTAAGGATCCATGCACTGGAAAGGTTTAACTCATTTTCCACCCATAAAACACCAAACCACAGCATCTGGAAAAGTCACCAGGCACCAGTTCTTCCTGGAAAATTTCTAGCAACATACCGTAACTTAGATTTGATGTTCAACACGTTTTTGTCTTTCACAGAATGATGAAATCAGGTTCTGACTGGACATTTTAGGAACACAAACACAGCATTTGGCTGGTTTGGCTCTGTTTGGTTGGTTAGTTTAAGCACCTCAGAGGTTTCCTTCTTGTCAGCCAGAAATTGTTGAAGCCCCAAGCTACAACCAATAAAGACAGAACAGCCACGTTTTGCTCTGAATAAGATGCAACATTCCCATCACAGCTATTTTCCACGAGCAGACTGTTGGGTTTTGATCCCATGCACAGTGTGACACTGCAGCAAACTCACTGAGCAGTCACCTGCTGTGACATTCAGCCTTGGGTCATTTGTTCCTTTTTCTGCAGTCCCACTTACATCAGGACAAGAAGAAAGAACATGTAACATTTCCCAAAGTGAGCTTTTATCTCCCAAAAACACTCAGGCTGCACGCTGCATACAAGTTTATCACTTTGCTGGGTCATCTGCAACTCACAGATCTTTCCTGACATCAGGTCACAGCCAAGGGCTGGCCAGGGACACTGACCCGAGAAGACCATCCCTGTCTGACACTGGGGCACCTCTGCTCCTGGCATGTCCCTAAGGTCTTTGTAAGGACACAGTTTGTAATCCAAACCCCACCAAAGAGACTGGTGTGGCCCTGGCACAGGTTTTCCAGAGAATCTGGGGCTGCCCCATCCCTGGAAGTGTCCAAGGCTGGGTTGGACAGCACTTGGAGTAACCTGTGATAGTGGAAGGTGTCCCTGCCCATGGCAGGGGGTGGAACAAGATGACTCTTAAGGTCCCTTCCAAACCAAACCATTCTGGGATTCTCCTGCTGAAGCTGTTCTCAGGTTCCTCTGAAATTACATTTAACCCTCCAGTGCAGACACAGTACATGCCACAGAGCACTCACAGCAGGGGAATTAGAAACTCCTCCAGAGTTCAACCACCTTGCAATGCGATAAATCTGTCATTTGTAGGAGAAAACTCTTATCCAGGGCAGTTTTCACTACAGACAGGAGTTCAAATACAGAAACTCGAACTGTTTAGGGAAGAGCAAAACAAAACCCAGTATCATTTCCACGAGAGCAATGGGAAGATCAAACCCCTGAGACGAAGAACAGCATTAAAGCTGCGTGGAACTGATTATAGGTCAGGCCAGTAATAACAGCTGAGTTGCAGAAACACTAGTCATTTATCATCCCCGGGCTTACAAGCTCCACTGCATCCGAGCCACTCACCCTCACCAACTGTTGCAGATCCCTTGTGCCAACTCCAGCAGTAGCAGTCAGCGGGGTGCTTGAACCTCCCACATCAGAGACACCCCCACCTCCCCCAGAGATACCTCCACCTCACCCACAGGGCTCCCCTCTTGCCCCAGAAGCACAGTGACATTCCTCACTGCCAGAGACTGAGCGTACAAGGGACTCTGGAGAGATCTCTGTGCATGAAAACCCCCTGGAAAAGGCTGTGGTCATTTCATACGGGTTTTTTAAAAAGACAAAAGAAAGTATATTTTTTAGGTGGGGCACTCACTCCACAGATCACAAATTCCATGCTGCCTCCTGCACAGCCTAGAGAGATTTATGGCAGCATGAAACTGCTGTTTCAAGGAGTGTTCAAAGGCCAAGATGGATGGGGCTTGGAGCAACCTGGTCTAGTAGAAGGTGTCCCTGCCCATGGGGCAGGATAATCTTTATGGTCCCTTCCAACCAAAACCATTCCATTATTCTATGAAACAATGGCCTTCTTCCAGATGCTATTGTCCTTCACAGCCACCTTCAAGAGAAACCTCTTTTCTCCTCCCAGAAGTGGAATTTTTCTTCCCATCTCTTACATACACACAGAGCAAAGCTCCCTCACAGGCCACTCCACCCACACACTAGACATCCAGCCCTGGGGAGCCTCTCAGCTCCACAGGCAGCCCAATCCTGCCCTGGTACCAGGAAGGGCTGGCTCCAGCCCCTCCCTGCAGGACAGGCTGCCCCTCTTGCTCCCAGCAGTTACACAAGATGTTTTTGCCTTACGAAATAAGGAGAAAAGGCTGGAAATCAGGTCAGAGTTGAACACATTGAAGTATTTTTCTTTCGGCAGGAAGCCCTCTAATTCATGCCTGCAAACCAGGCTTGTGGGCTCCCGAGGGAAAGAGGGACAGGACTTTAACCCTCTCCGGGAAGAGCGCTGAGGCTCTGGGTGTGCTGAGCTCTGCAGAGGTGAGGGGGCTTTCTCTGACTGAAGCACAGACCCGCAGTTCCAAGTGCTGCGTAAGAACCTCCCCAGGCCCCTCGCCGCTGCCAGCCTCGGGATAAAGGACCTCGGATCAAAGGGAGCGGCCTGGGCTTTGGAGAAAAGGATTAAATTCTTTCCCAGGCTTCTCGCTATGGCTTGGGGCCAGTTCTTGAGCTGCTCAAGGCGGACAGCAAACCCCTCCGGTCAGTGGAGAAGGCCCCAGGGCTGGGCTCAAAGCTCTGACAGCCGCGGGCTCTCACCAGCCCGGCCAGCGCGGAGACAGCGCGGCCCCAGGCCCGTCAACGGCCCCGGCCCCGCGGCTGCACCGACCCCAGCGCTGCCACTGCCAGCTCCAAGCTCCCGGAGCCGGCGGCAGCGAGCGGGCAGCGGGGACGCCTCAGGAGCCGGCTCCCTTCCCCGAACGCCCCCTCACAGCGCGGAGGCGCGGCCCGGCGACAAGGCCGTGTTCTCGGGACGCACCCACGGAAGCGTCAGGAGCCCGCCTTGCGCCGGGAGCGGCCCAGGGCACCCCCCGCCCTGCCCGGGTCCCCCCGCGGCCCCG
>VZRV01002553.1:2348580-2367594 GCA_013398115.1 Falcunculus frontatus
TCCGGTTTCGGCGGCGGCGCGGGCGAAGAACCCGCAAGAACGAGTCCGGGCAGCAGCGGGAGCCACAAACACAGATCTTTAATGCGCTCAGACCGCGGGAGAACAGCACAGGCACGTACAGGCACCCCGAGCGCGCGCCCGCCGCCCCCCGCGCCCCACACGGAGGTTACAAAAACAACACGTGAAACCGCGGAATTAGTTGTAAAAACGGACAGGGAAGGGGGCATGCACTAGGGACCGACACCGGGGGAGCGCCGCGGCGGAACCGCGTTCGGGGGAGGGGGGAAGGAGAGAATGGGGGGAGCGCCGGCCGGACCCCGGCCCTGGGAACGGCAATTAACGGAGGCAATTAACCGCCTCACCGAGCTAACGAGCAGCCGCCAGGCTCGTGCCTGCCAGCGCCCGGCTCGGCGGGTGACGAGGGCTTCGCTCACACCATTCCCACAAAATGCCGAGCCTGGGGGTCGCGGCTGGGGCTGGCACAGCCAGGCGCCCTCCTGCCCTCCTGGGAAACAAAGCGAGGTACAAATCAGCGAGTGACAGCAGGCAGAGACCTCCCACACGTGTGGGGACACGGCTGGTGCCTCTCTCCCAGGAGTGGCACACACTGGCACGGGCTCCATCTCGAGTCACCTCTGCCCCTCAGCACATTCTGCCTGACTGGCCTTGGAAAACACACCAACGCTTTTGTCTGCAGGTCAGAAAGCCCCACGGGGAAGCTCTGACTGCAGAGTGCACAGTAAATAGGCAGATGAGCTGTGGCTGTGCTTCTCTAGAGGAGAAGCTTTGCTCACACCAACTATCTGAACTGTAAAGGTACTAAAACCAGACTTGAGCCCAGCTTAGAAACATGTTTCAGCTCATTTGGTCATCCTCAATGATGAACAGCTTTCAGAATAGATCAGGGCCAAATTTTGTCTGTTTTGCCTTAGCTGGGCAAGTGAGGCAACTCTCAAGTGCTGGAGACATAAAAATGAGGTGGCTAAGTACTAAAAGGAAGAAAAAAAAATCTGAATTTTCTTTTAACATATATAAACAGAAGGAAAAATATAATTGAGAACCAGTGCTACTGGTGTGCTCACAGAGGGTCAGGTGGGTCTTTTGGAAAGGGCTGAAGCGTTACAAAGGTCAGGGCAGCTCAGGGCTCCAGGCACAGCATGGCCCCGACCGCTGCGCTCGCTGCGTCAGGACAAACATGGGGTGTCCACACTGGCCTGGACTGAAAACCATCCATCCAGATTTATTTATTCCTACTAAAACAAAATCCTGTTAAACAGTACGTAACTCTGTGTCTCTACAAACTCACAGCTACCTGCCAAACAATAAAAATCCCAAACTACAAAAGATGAGTTGTATTCAGTAAATATAAATGGGAAATTTAGGCTTTGTGTAGAATGTTTATCAGACTATTTACAGTGCAACACAGATCGTTTGAGTTCAGATCTCGCCAGCTTCTCTCTCTTCTGACCTCTTGGAACGAGATTTGCCATTTGTGCTCTCGTGCCGCCTCTCAGAAGAGCTCTTCTCTTTCCTCTCTCTGTCTCGGGACTTTTCTCTTGAAGATCGATCTCTAGAAGATCTGAAGTACAAAGTAAACCATCGCTATCAGCTTCACAACTAGAAATTGTCAAATACCCACCAAGCAACATCTTTCCCTACCAGGGCTGTGGGATACAAGTTCCGTACAGGAATATGCCTGGGTACTGTGGCATGGGGAGTGAGACCCCCATGACAGCAACTCTGGGCCCTCTGCGAGGTTTCTGTAAGGGAACATCGGTTCTGCAGCGCTGAGTGCACGGCACAGCCTTTGCTACTCCTTCCTCAGAGTGATCCTTTCAAGCTGTTGCCACAGGGGCTCTCTCAGGTCTTCCCTGTGCCCCTTACTATTTTTCTGGGCCATACTGAAGTGCCTGCAATTTCTTCCTCATCCCTGACTCAGCTCAGTTCATGGTTTCCAGAGCAGTTTTTCGTTATGCCCTAAGCTACTGGCTTTCTGCTCAACTGCATTAAATACCAACTGGATTCTTTGCTGGCTCAGCCCTGGGCTTCTCACTTTGCATCCTGACAAATGCTGGCTTTGGCAGCATCCCGGGTTCAAAGTCAGGATGATACAGATTTATATTCACAGCCCACCACACGGGCACATCGTTTCACAGCCACAGATTTTCAGCAGTGCTTCCCTGTGTCAGCCCACGCAGAATTAAGCAGAAGGCTTCACATTAGGTCTAATCTGAAAGGCTGTTTCTTGTGTGATTCCTGCCAGCTTAGGGAATAGCAGGATTCAAAAGGAGCTGATCCTGAGTGAGCTCAGCAGAGGCTCCCACATTTTACTCCAAGGCTCAGTACACAGTGTTTTTTTACAGTCACAACAGAAGGTACCTTAGAGGTTCCACTTTCATTCTTGTTGATTTTAAGGTTTGAAAATACTGCACAATTGATGTATCAAAACCCGACAGCCATTTCATTTTCATGAAACTGTGTCATTTAACATCAGTCTGTGATGACATTAACTCTCTACCTGTTCCACAACAATGCCTGCTGCCTGCAGATCTCCTACCCTGAGATCTCCAGATCCTGTGACACGCTCTCCATTTCTTTCAGCAATTGAGACCTCAGACCAGCAGAACCTGAGGGCAGATTTCATTAACTCTCAAGGTAAAAACGGAAGCTATCCTCTTTCAGGAAACAGGGTTTTTCTGTTTGTTCTCTTGTTTTTGTTTTGTTTTCTTAAACTGATCCTGGCCTCTCCCCAGCTCTCAGCAATTTTGTGCAGGTGTGTCAGCTGGCCAATCCCCCTGCAATCTCAATGGGCTGGTTTGGATGTGTTCAAGGGTTCCGAAGTAATCCCTTACCTGCTCTTTAGTAATAGTTATTACAGGATCTTCCTCACTTCCTAATTGTCCAAACTTCTTTTCTTTATTTTTCATGTTCAAGACAGATTTAAAAAAGCACTTTAGTATCTCAGCCATTGGAGAATCAACAGTATTTACACCCCCCCATAATTATTAACAGACTTATTTTTCAGACCATTATTTCCCTCCCCTTCACCAGGTATCTTTAAAAGAACAGCTGTTCTTACCCCTTAGCTAAGCTGACACAAGACACAACAGTAGGTTTGTTTCTACAATTGTACTTGAGTGCTGGTGCCTAATGAGGTGACAGTGCTAAAGCACTCCCCTATTAACCAGGAGTCTTTAAAAAAATTCAGATCTAACATCAGCAAGCACCTGGAGGTAGACTTGCTCCTGGGCTTAGAAGGGCTGTAAGGAAACACAGTGATTCCAATCAATTTTTCTAATACTCTACACACACTTGCCTCATCCTTCCTCCAACACAGAGTCTGTTTTGCTGAATTTCAGAAAAATTTAAAGCCTTTCTTTGGACTATAGTGCTTCTCCTCCGAGACAGAAGAACGGTATACTCCTCCTGTATTTCTTTTTAAGGAGGAAAAAGTGCTGATTCCTAAAGAATTCTCTCCCTCTCAAGCAGCCTTCTAACAGACTATCCCCAGACCTCAAATCATAGACTCCTTCCCAATGCCAGCACTCAGAGAAGGAATCTGGGAAGCAGAAAATAACTACAGAAGTATAACATCCAAACTGCCTCTCAGGCACTTAACTTTTACAGGCCCATAGAAGCTCAGTTAGCTCAGAGAGGCTTCATGCTGCTTCCCATCCAAGGAGCATTTCGAGGCTCAGCAGTGCAAATCAGGGCACCTGTTCTATCTCCTGGACTCTCAGCTGGGATCTTGCTGTACAGCTGCTGCCCTCACGTGAGGCCACTGGGAAATCCTGCTTTGGCCCAGGAGCTGGCACAGGCCACCGCAGCTGCTCTGGAGAACCCTGCCATGCTCCTGCTCGCTCTACGGGCCGGGGAGGTCACTGTGAGCCAAGGACTCCCCTTTCCAGAAGCACTCCTGTCAGGAATACATACTTGTGTTTTGAACTCCTGTCTCTGGACCCCCGGCGGTGACCTCTGCTGTGGCTGCGGGAACGGCTCCGGTGGCGCCTGTGTCGGTCCCGGGAGCGGGAGCGAGACTTCCGCCGTTCCCGGGAAGCTGATCTGGAGCGTCTCCGCCTCCGCTCCCGAGACCGTGATCTGGAGGGAACACAGATTGTCTCAGTACCTCAGATCTGCACCCCTGAACCACCTCTCAGAAGCTCCTGGGTTACAAATACCCAGAGCATCAGCACAATCCACCCCTGCCCTGCCACATCCCTGCCGACATCCAGGGCTGATCACCCGCACCCACACAGGGGGCAGCTCTCTCCTCCTGAGCCTTGTCCTACCAACAAAATGCCAGTGGGTTATTCAGTTTGCTGTGGGAATCTTATAGAAAAAGCTCCCACCATTATTGTAAGCATGTGGCAAGGGCCAGAGCACAGCTTACAACTCTGCATCACTCACAAATGAGGCCCATGTAAGTAGAAGAGAGGCCAAAGGAAGTGTCCTGTGAAATTACCATAATCCTAAAAGAATCTTCCTTGTGAAAGTCCTGCACTTTAGAAGCAGATTTATTTCAACCTGCTCTAAAAATAAGAAAGATGCCAAAGGAAAACAGTAGAGAGTGAGATCTCCAGGTCCATGATCACAGAGAATGTTGCCATAGCATTAAGGCAAGCTCTTCCTAGAGATGTGGGGGTTTTAATCTCAACTCTCTGTATTTTCACATCTGAGGTATTATATATATAACAGATACTTCAGACATTAAAACTATGAAGAATATCAGGTATTCATTTGAAAGAGGCCTTGAGGACATTTATGGGCTCACACTCTGGAGCACACAGAGCCCATCCTGGCCAGGCTACTCAGCAGCTGCTCTACAGCCCAACGAGCGACACCAAGCTGAGCACCAGCACTAAGGTGCCCACACTGCACTCCCCATTTCTTTCAGGGAGCAAACCAGACTCTGAGACATTGAGTGAACTGCATTTGTGAGACCCAGGAAAAACCTCAGTAGCTAGAGAGAAACACAAACAGGCATTTGGGAGAACTGCAGAACTGGGCACTCACCTTCGACGATCTCTATTTCTTGATCCAGACCTAGAAAGAAGGAGAGAGCTAAGTGAGAGAAGTAATCATACAGCCAGTGGGTTTTCAATAGGAAAATTCATCCAGCCTGGCAGCTCTTCACAGGAATAAGCAATACTCCAAGTGATGCATTAGTTAAAAAAAAAAAAAAAAGCTTGCAAATAAAACATTTAATTAGCTTCAATTTTGGGAGCAAGAAGAATTTGTGAAAAACTGGAAAATGAGTTTCTGCACACTGAGCATCCTGTCACAACAGAAAAGGTCTAGAAACCAATTCAGGCACTATTAATAAAGCACCACAATGAACCTTTCCAACTAATTTTCTATGCATATTTGTTATATACTCTCTACTCCCTGCTGTCTAACACCAGCTGGATCAACTCTAACACTTTCAAGAAGTGCCACTCTCCAGTCAGAAAGACATCTGCCAGTTTTCTGATTTTGGTTCCTTTGAGGCAGTTGCATATTAAAGCGGTTTTAATAAAGAAAAAACAGCCTTTTCTCACTCCTTATATTTGTTTACCAAACATTAGAAGGGAATTTGCATCAATTTTTTCCCTTTTGGGAAAGATAACTAGGAAAAAAGGGGGGACAGAGCCACAAGAGAAGAACTATTACTGACGAGTGACAGAGATAAACTGAAAATCCTTAGAAAGCACTTGAGAAGAATAATCCAGGTCTTGCTGTTCTTTCTCACATTCCACAAGCTTCAGAGCTCGTGTGTGGCACTCTGAGCTTACTGCTGTCAGCATTAGCTTTTGACAGTTTGTAAATAACAACGGCAGAATTCTTTCAACTTCTGCAGCACCATTACTCAGCACCACTTAAAATACCATTGCACATGGAGGCTACACCCTCCCTCTTCCTCTGTGGCCACATTTCAGAGCCAGCTGAACATCACACGCTGTCTGAACAGTCTCGTTTTGCTTTAATTAAGAAGTGGCTCCTCTCCCTGTTTAGTGACTTAGAGACTCACTCCTGTAACTGCTCCCCACTGCATGCACACACACGGAGGTTCCATCTACACCCCACAGAGCTGTTCTGGCACTGTGACTGAAGATATGGCTGAAAGCTACACAAGGACAAGAATTTAAGAAGCAATACACAAGCATCTGTTTTAATAACATCATTTAAAACCATGCCTGGATAAGACAAGATTAAGAAAATCAATGTGTACTGACATTTTTTCACAATGAAAGGGGATTGCTCAATCATGGCAGAAAGCAAAAAAAAAGCCCCCAAATTTAGAAAGGAATTCAGGTAGGACTGTAAACAAAGTGAAGCTGAACTTGGAGTCTGCAAATGAAACATGCACTGTGGCAACAAACATGAGCAGGTGAAGGAAAAGCTGATAAACCAGGAGAGCAAGACAGTAACCAAACACCTCCATTCCCACAGAACAGAACCTGACAGAGCAGCAGGACCTCCTGTAGATATCTGGCAGGCAGCTGGGTTTTTTTGGTAGTTGTAATTACTCCAAGTTCTTAATGTTCTTTTTCCTTTTGACCACTTTATTCTGAACCACCAGTGCACACATCCACAAAAGCCCTTCTACATCCCCTGAAAAGCCTGGCTGCCTTTCCATGCCTATGATCCGAGCAGGAGTATGCACAAAAACCATCTGGTAATCACTCCCTAGAACCAGACTTCAGAATTCAGGAAGTATCCAACAGAACAGCATTGTCCTTACTAGCCTGAATCATTGTACAGCGGGAGACTAAAGAAGATTGCTGTCCATAGGAGCAAGAGGCTAAGCAAGTCTATTTTATTATTTTTTTCCTTTTTTTTTTGTCCCTGTATCACAGATACTTAGTGCTGAGTTTCATAACCTGTCTTTTGTCCAACTTAACACAAAGAAAATCCATTTGGCACCTCCACCAGACTTGTTTGCTGGTGCACTCTGGCAGCAAACACCAAGGTCTGCACTTTCAAGCATGCCACTTCTCCACAGAACTCCAGTCTTAAGAGATTACTGGGCACCCAACAGCCAAATCAAACATCAAACAAAAGACTTGTGTTTATTACCACTAGGGTGGCAATCCAGTTCACTCATTCCTATGTAGAATCACAGTTTTTCGACAAATTAATTACAGCTGTGAGAGGCCGAGTTTCAGAAGGGAATCCACAGGTTTCCAGGGATGTCACAGTGCCTGTCAGTCACCAAAAACTCCCAAAGTCAAGCCATACTCTTACTGAAGTAACACCATGAAGATGTTGTATAGGAGGATATGACAAGAAGAGTTCTGAAGGAAAACATGTTTCCTGTGCTTAAAGTACCAAGCTCTGGATAAGACAGGTTGTCTGGAAGGTGGTAGAAGTCACCAATTAGTTTTTGATGACAAAATGCCCCTGTGAGCATGGTGCACACAGCTCCCAGCAGATAAGGGACTGAGAAATCTGGGCTCTAACCTCAGTTCTGACACCAACTGTCCACTCGGAAAACTACTGTCCTCCCTTGGGTCAAGTTCTCATTTTGGAGAGGCATTACTTTGACCTCTTCTGTATGGCACTCCTGACTCCTTCAAAACAAGTTTTTCTGTGGAGGACACACGTGCCTCTGCACAGAGCCAGAGCAAAGGCCAGCCACAGTCTCTAAGTACTGTCACATATGGAAACAGCAAGAACTCAGACTTTAGGCCAGCTCCATGCAGTTCTTAAACCTTTCCTTTTTTAAGCCTTCAATAAACATTCAAAAGCAGCCTTCAAACCCCCTCATCAGATGCATCCACATATGGACTACCTGTGAACACAAGATGCTCTTTTAGCTCTCAAGAATTGAGGGCTTGGTTTTTTAAAAACCGGTAAGACAAAACTACAGGCACACTACAGGAGGAGGAAAACCAGCATTTTGAGAAGATGTGGATCAACAAAGAGATCAAGAGGATTCTTCTGGAAGGCAACTCTGTTGAGCAACTTTCACAGAGAAATGACCCCCAGGAAGAAGAGGCACCATGGAGACAAAGTGAGTCCAGGTTAGGCATGGTCCTGCTGTGGGTCTAGAAGAACCTGCCATGAAGCAGCTGCATGAGAAGACACTTCCCATTTCACTTCCACATCTCTGACCACAGCAGCAGCAACAACAGCAGTCCCTTTTGATTAACTCCAGTAATCATCAGGTAGTTCCAGATCCTGCAGCTCCCAAACTTAAGTGCATTACAATTCCATGGATAACAGAAGGTTGTGAGGCTCTCCATAAAGTGCTACAGTTCTACAGAAAGCTGTAGCATGAAGTGCTCCTTCACATCACACCAGGCAATCCCCAGAGAAAACCCACATAAAACACCCTAACTGGAGTTATGCATAATATGGATAATGAATAACAATTTGGGGCTCACATCTTCATAATACACTAAAATCACCATGCTGCTTCATGCTGGTATTTGACAGCAATTCCACAATGTATAGCCAGAGCCAGCACCATCTCAGAGCACACTGCAGTTATAAATCTCATATTCCTCAGACAAACTCACTCTTCAGCTGACTGTGAGTTTCAAAAATAGCTCTGCACAGGCAGCAAGGTTGGGGTCCTTTTGATGCAAGAATTACGTGAGGAGAAACACACGAGGTAATGAGGGAGATGCTGTGACAATCCAAACAGCATTCCTACCCAGCCACTTCCTCTGCCTGACCCCTGCAAATAACCACCCTCCCCACACCAGGTGTTTAACTGAGCTGTTTACAGACAAGATGCCTCTTCAGTTCAAGTATACAAGAAATTGTTTTTCCAGTTCAGCTGGCAAGATGCAGAAGAGCTTGTCCTGAGAAAACCAATGTTCCAGCCCCTCCCACTGCTCAGGAATTACAGACATCTGAGCAGGTGACACACGTGGCTACAAACACCAGAAGCAGCCACTCCTTAGGATCCCTCAGCTTCCTTAGGAAATGCTTGCCAAAGCTGCACCAAAAGCAGCTCACTTGCTGTAGAAAAATTACAGGCTCATGGACACCAGCCTGTTGTCACTTCCAAGCCTCCAGGCAGTGAAGAGGGCTGTCCAGGGAATTTCTGCATTACTACTGCCTTTTGAGCAAGCCTAGTCCTCACTCATCTTAAACTTTCCCACACAGATGCTCTGGATGAGGGTATTTTATCCAGACTCATATTCCATAAGACAGGGATTAGACCAACATAAGCGTGAAGACTACAGGGAACTCCCATCTTTCAGACACGTGGTAGAAGTTAAAATGCATGTACAGTCACTCTAAGGTGGAGGAGTGGAGGATTTGTGCATTGTTTTCATCTTTAACTGAATCCCAAAATGCTCATGGAGCATCTGGAACACATCCAACAGCCACTCCAGAAGCAGATGCTGAATTCCTGCAGTGCTCATGTACAAGAAATCAGGTACTCCTAAACTTCACAGGCCAGTTCCCAGGTTCCACTCACCGTCTGCCCATCCTCTCCTCTCGTTCTCTCTCCTCTCTCCGTCTCAAACGATCCTGGTTTCTCTTCTCTTGCTTTTCTGCCACTGTTTTCTAGGGGAAAAAAATAAATCCACACCGTATTTCAGCCATACGGTAACAGGTCAGATCTGCAGGAAGATCACTCCAATAGCAAGACAAAGAACCATTTCAGTGCATTTTATGTGCTAAGTCAAGATCTCTATCAAGGTTCTCATTTTTCTCAGTTGAGGCACTGACCTCAATGCACTGTAAGTGAGGCACGGGAATCACAACTCTTACTCAGCTAAAGGTCTCTGTTTATAAGCAAGGCCAGTACCATAACTCATTACAAATCATTTCAGAAAACTCCTAATGGCTTCAGCTACTCAAGACCTTTTCACTGAGAGAACCACATGAAACTTCAGTTCAAACATTTCATTAAGAGGTCTCAAAGTCAAAAAAACCCAGAGTAACAAATTTCAGTCACATCAATGAGAATGACTGTACCAAAGCTCCAAGGAATAAATTACAGCAGTGGTCTGGTTTACTGATTCTGAGGGTACATATTTAGTTACCCAGAAAAGACAGAACAGAACCCAAGACAAGGCTAAACAAAGCTCCGTTTGATGTTTTAGGGATTCTGTAACTGGAAATTTCTGAGCTTTTACAAGCCTTCTGCAAAGAATTCTGTATTAATTTAATAGAAATGTTTGAAATCTTCAGAACAACAATGAGAAGGTTTAAAATAGAGAGGATTACCCTCAGCTGATCCAGTTTCTCACGAATCTGAATGAAACCCAAGTGTAATTTGCCTCCGAAGTGGTCAGCAAGACGCCGGTCGTTGTCATGGAGACCCAGATATGCTGAACAGACTTCACACACACGCAGCTTCTGCTGCTGGAAACTGGATGCAGGCATTGAATTTCGGTATTCTTCCTACAGGGAGGCAAGAAAACCCACACAAATGTCAGGGAACCCTTACAAAGACACAACCCTCCAAGGAAACCCCTACAAAGAACTGCTTTGAAGAATCAAAACCCACCCTCACACAAAGGAGGTGCCACACAAATGCTTTGTGGGCACAGCTAACCCGACAGTCTATCCCTGCAAGGGACTGGTGACCAAATATTTCAGAGGACAAAGCCCTCCCCGCCCCAGTCAGCTCTCTGCACTAGATAAAAGTTTCTAAAAAGCTTTTCATCTACCACACCACACTGCCACCTGTTTGCTGGGACAGGGCTGGAACTGCAAAAGGAGGTGCCAGCACACAGGCACAGAGGAAGGAACCACCCAGCCTAGGCCAGGCTCCTGTGACAACTCACAGGGGAGCCAACACTGTACCTCTGCCTCTTTCTTTTTCGCTCGGACTTTCTCCACTTCCATCAGGATCTTTTGAGACTCATCAACATTTCCTTCAGCTCCTAGCTGTTCAGCTTTAGCTAGGAGTTTTCCAATGTCTTCATTCAGCTCATGTACTTTCTCTGCCTGAAGAGAATGGTTAAGTTTTTATTAAGACAAAAATGTGATTAAGTTTGCAGGACAACTTTTCGTTTTTCTTTAAGAAATACTGTGTAACGAAATCAGTTGTTGGAACATGACCATGAATCTCCAAAAGTCCCCAACAAAAGGGACTGGTGGACCAATGTCAATGCAGTCACAGACACATGGCAAAGAGAGAAACTGGATGGGGAGAGATCATGATCTGCCAGTCATTTCTGGCTTACAGGTCAGCATAGAGGCCACAAAATCAGCTTCAGAAATGTCTTGTATTGGCCCAATTAAGCAAGTTCCCAAAAAAAAAATTCCATGAGCATTTGTTAAATGAAACAAAAATCATGGGATGATGGACTTACTATTCTAAATTATTATGGTAACATTTCATAGCACAGGGGAGAAACCAATATGCTTTATTTCCAGGCTAAAGCAATCTCTTTTAGTGGCCATGGTGCTCTGTAAGTTTGTCTCCAGAATGGCAAGAGCAGCATTTGAGGAGGATGGCTGGAATTCCCAAATCCTCTGTGGAGCCTAACTCTCCAGTATCACTGGTGTCAGAGAAACAGAGCACCAGTGCTCCCACTGAGACTTTCAGAGCCAATGTTAAATGAGAGGCCAATACCTTTGCAGACACTTCAGCACTGATCTCTTCCTGTGTCTCAGCCAGGCGTTTCTTGGCCAGTTCTGTTCTCCTGTCACACTCTGCAATGAAGGATTCCAGGTGATCCATCGCCTGCATGATCAGACAAAGAATCATGAATGAAGGTGCTCTCCATGCCAGATGTAGCTTTGACAGCCAACAGCTGCAATCCCTGTAAAATGCACAAATAACCTCAAGAACAGACGCTTTGAGAAAAAAACCAAATGACACCTTGCAGAAGTAACATTTGACCCCTGCCCTGTAAACCTGACCCAGTTCCTTTACTGTGACACGTCACAGGGTGCTCACATCAACACTGCTTTGCAGTGGAACTTCCTTCCTGTGCAGGAGCAACAGGCACAAGGACAAAAGCACTGGAACAACATGAAAAGGAAAGACAGAATTGTGCTTTCCCTTGATCTGTTCCATCACAGAAAGGTGAAATGAAAGCTAAATCTGACAAAAGTTAAACTACTGAGTAGAAGGCTTTTAATGTTAAATCTCTTTCTGGGGCAGGGCATCAGGTTACAAGGACCTGGTACAGAGCAGTAGGTGTAGGGCCCAAGGAATGCCAGGGAGCCTCCCAGCTACCTGGGCTAATGGGGTGGCAAAGGCCATAATTACTTCTACATTCTCAAGTCAGCAGTCAGGGAAGGGGCTGCACATTCTGGACAGGTAACACATCAAATAACATGATGAGCTGAAATGGCCACTGAGTTCTACCATATAGCCCAGTAACTTCAGGAAGCAGTTTCTACAAAAATAACTAAAATGTCTCCATACTTACATCCAGCTCAAAAAACAGGTCTCTCTCTTTACTTGCAATCTCATAATCTGCTCGCAGAGCCAAGTCATGGATCTTTGTACATTCTCCCAGGTCCATTCGCTGTTAAAAGGAAAAGGAGAACCCACATAAGAACCTGCCATTACAGCAACAGGCAGCAGATCTCTCTTGCCAATTGCATCATATCAAAATAAAGGTTTTTATGAAAAGCAGCTTCTTCTTAACCAGTCAGTACCAGAACCAGCCAGAAGAATCACATGCTTGCCAGAACTCTTTTTCTAGGTGTTCTGGGAACAACATTAAAACAGCCCAAATGCTTTAAGTCCAGTCTTACTCCTGCTCTAAGTCCCAGGACAGCCTCAGAAATGGCTGTGAGGGAGGTGGGTCTCCTTCAACAGGCACCACCTGCAAATGCCTCCTATCGTAGAGCCACAGCACAGCAAAACATATCTTCACCCTGTTTAAAGCTCATCTGGAAATGAACATCTGTGTCAGGATGAGCCCAAGCAACATATGACATACCAAATTGTAGGACACACAGAGAATGCTTCCTATCAACAACAAAAGGATTTAAAAGGAATAAGGGCTACAGCCAGTAGAAATGCACAACCCCACACTCAGCAATAACAGACTGTTAATTCCACAGCCAGACCCTTCCCACATCCAGCTGCAGCCTGGAATTTGAAAACCTGCCCAGCAAAGCTAAGTCCTACACATAAGCCCATTTAATGAGAGACTTAAGAGCATCTCCTTTCCCAGAAAGCTGACCTGCATGCTGCCCTTCCCTCCCACTGCACTCCATGCTATTTGAGTTTCTTATTTTTTCTCCCACCTAGTAGTTAACAGCCACATGAACCCCTAGTCGATTATGCTCTCAAAACATACAAGCTGCATTTCAACATTATCAATTTGTAACAAACAACATTTCTCTTCCTCTTAGAGTAGAAAATGACATTTTGAAAGCCAAAATAATAAAATCCCTAATTGTGAACTACTGTAGGAATGGCAGGGTACATGTCATTGCATGAAGGAACACCCCAACCCACCATCCTCTTCTTTCACTGTCACCACCAGTCCCCAGGAGCTCAAACCTGAACATGTACAACAGGTGTCAACTCAATGAACTGCAGAAAAAGCTGAACTGGGATAACGCTGAATGAATCCCTGTGGAATATCACAAACTAAAGCTGGGGATGCTTATGTGAAACAATCCACTCAGACAGCAGCATTTAGAATGAAGCAGAGCAACTAAACCAAACTCTAGCAGTTTATGCTCAGGTTTTCAGCAGGTGCCTGTTATTGGATTTTCTCTTCTAAAAAAAGAAAATTCCAGAGGACTTGCCACTATTTAGCCTTCCTCATTTTGCTCAGATTTACCAGAACCAGAAGGCCACGGGCAGCAGGCTACAGAAACAGACACTGCATCCAGAATATTCCTGCTGAGCTCTCTAATGGTAGAAATGTAATGCCTACAAAAAAAGCATGTTGGTACTTTTAGAGCTTGATCATGTTCAACTTCAGGCAAGCCACTTCAAAGAATGCTAGAGAGTCACTGTTATTTTACCACAAAAATAACTTTCTATGATGTGATGCATCTTTCATTCTTCTGGTCATTCTACTGAGACCGCTTTCCAAGATAGGGAGAAAATAATGGTACTGGATGTGATTGTCATCTGAGCTCTTCCTGCAAGCTGAGCCACTAACCCCACTTCACAGAAGGGGCTCTGATCACTTCAGAACAGCCAACAATGCTGTTCTGAAGCTCCCTATTCCTCTCCCTGTTCGTTAACAGGCAACAAATCCCTCAACCTCTTCCTCAGGGAAGAACATTCAGTTCTCACCAGCTTATAAACCTCAAATCTTCCTCCACCTCCTTTGAGATGTTCTAGGGCAAGAAGACTTCCACAGGTATTGCTCACTTGGGTAAGACCACCAGCCCTTCTGCTTCAAAGCATCCTCTCATCCCAAGGAGGGCTGTCATCGAACACCCACCCTTTCCACAGAGATCATGACTTGCTCCAGTCAACACTGGCTGGTTTATAACACAGGTGTGTGAGACAGGCAACCTGCAGAGCCTGAGCAAAGATTTAACTCCCCATACACACAAAGACTGAAGACATTTAGATGTCACTGATAATTAGTCCTGCTCACATTTGCTGAGAAATCCACATTCTGAGGTATCTCTTATGATCTCCACTGAACTGGCAACTCAACACAAAATGAAATTTCCACAAAGAAGATGCTTTAATAGTGATCAGAGCTGCAGAGTTTCATCCAATGGAAAAAAGGAAAGCACAGATACCCTCTCACCCCACAAAAAAACCCGATTCTAGAACCTACAGATTTCAACTCCTATTTCCCAGTAGGGGACACAATTAATTCCCTGGATGTAATTTCCAAGGGCTCATCTATCCACCTCTTAGTGGAGCTGAAATTCAGGAGAATTGCCAGCTGATGCCATCTCTCAATGTGCTACAATACTTTCACTGACAGAAATATGCTTACCATGAGCTGCAGAGGAACTCAGCACTCACCCCAAACAATGTGGATGACAAGGGCCCTGGTAACAGCCCACAGGCTCACTAAACCAACTTCTGTTCTCCCAGAATGTTCCTCCTTACCCACAGAGACCAAAGAGAACCACTGTAGCTTATTTAGTGGCAAGTTCAGACAAGTTTCTGGGGCCAAAAAGAGAATAATCACAGGAACAAACCAACTTAAAATTACAGCTCTTATGATCAGGAACACTGGTGCACCTAAACAAAGCAAACATCAACAGGCCTCCTGCAGCTCTCAGGAATATTCCAGAGCTTTGCTTACAGGCTGGACTCCTTCTCTTACTCTGCACCTGAAGGTCAGTGAGTGGGACTCCATCACATTTCACTGAGCACAGCTACCCAAGGGATCAGCTTCCTCCTTGCCTTCAATCAGCTTCCCACTAAGGAATAGCTGCACACACGAAGGATGCAGTGGTAACAATGCCTTCAGGGGAGGCCACAACATAGCAAGCACCAGAAGGCTTGGAGCATCTGTTGGAAGTTTCCAAGAGGTCCAAGATCCTAGTTTCTGCAGTAATACACCCCAAGATGGATTATACCCCACCCAGCTGAGGCAGATTCAGCCACACAGCTCTTCCTTAGCAGCAGAGCACCGTAAAGCGACAGTGAAGCTGCCCGAGATCACGAGGAAAGACTGCACATTCCAGCTGAGTTTCATTCTGTACTGGCAGCACTGACAGCTGAAATGCTGTTCCTGTTCTGGACATCACATGTTCTTTCAACACAGATCTGGCACACCAATACTTGCTCTGGCCCCCAGGAACCTGCTGACAGAGGTGTAGAGCTCCACACCCACTGCAAGGCCACCACATGATCACGTGAGTGATCCACAAGATCACTTGTGCAGGAGCAATCTTCCCATTCCTGCAGTTTCTGAGCACAAACTCCACAGCAAGAGAGAAAGGACAACTCAGTCAAGACAAGTAACAACAGAAGCAAAAGAAACAAACTCCTTAAGGTGCTTCTCTACCCCAGGAGACTCACAACCCACCTGAAACAGTTCAGATTTCCTCCACACTTTGCCACCAGCTCATACACATCAATTAGTTTAACCCCTTCAACTCACCATTTACCCTCTTCCTGAAAACCTGTCAGAAGAGGTAGAAGGCAGCCTTCATCTTCAAAACACCCTTTGGGCCCCAAGAAACTGTTGTAGAACCTCGTGTCAAAAAACATACCCTGACCACAGTGACTGATACAAAGGATGCAAGTTTAAAATTCTGAAATGGAGGTGATGTCATACTGAGGCTGATGGAGCAATTGCTGAAAAACACACCTGAGCTCCAAATGAATTTTAAAAAACACAGGTACAGAGACTGGTACTCAGCTTTTCCAATCTTATTCTGCAAAGGCAGCCACTGAGAAGCTAGAGTTTGAGTGCTCAGAGCAGAGGCAGATTTTGCCACAGCTCTTTCTACCAGTGGTGCCACACGCCTGCTATGGCAGTGACACAAGCAGGGGCAGCAGCGCCAGCCCTCCCTTTGCTGGAGACCCACTGTGTCCAGCCAGCTCCCTAAAGAGCAGCAGGAAGGGCTATAAATAACCACAGTATCTTCCAACAATCTGGTTAAGTAGACAGACACTGTGAATTGCCACAGTATTTCATGCAAACAGCGAGGGCAAAGATGGATTTCAAACGTCCATGTTCACCTCCATCCTGCGACTGTTACACAGCAATGGTGACAAAAGACACACTGTTTTCTTTCCAAAGTCAGGCTGCAGCTTTCATCTGGGAACCTCAAATGAACACTTACTTCACAAGAGCTCCCTGTTAAAAGCCCACATCACCTTCTGCTCTCGGAGGTAGCACGTGAGCCAAAACTTTGAATGCTGGCCAGCTCTGTTCCCACAGGGAGCAGCAAAGGAGCTGAGACAACTGTCTGAAACCAGTCGGGCAGAGTGACACAAACAACCAAGCAGCTCAAACAACCAACACTCAGCCAGAGAGGTGACCGGCCATCATCACTCCAAAAACAACAGAAAAGCTGCTGTTCCATCAGGGTTGGGGAGAGGAGATTGAAAATCTCCAAGAATTAGTGCAGCTGCTAAGAAAACACTTGCTAACCTGAAGATGCAGCAGTGAACCAGGGCAGCAGCCTAGCTACAGGCTTGGAACCACCATAAGACAAGTTTCAAGCTCTGATTATCTCAAACTGCTAAAACAGAAATAATTCTGCAATTTCACATGGGATTGTGAAAGAAAAAGCATTTCAGGTGAATTCTGAGAGCTCCTGGCTTTTTTTTTTTTTTGAGAAGGGAAAGCAGTTCCATTCACAGGAACTGGAATTAGGATTGTGACTGCTCCCTGGGCACAGAAAGCCGGATCTCTCCTAGAAGTCACCCACCCTGTACAGACAAGAGTTGTACCAGCATCCTCCTCACCAGAATCCCTTATTACAGAGGAATTATTACTTATTACTTACTGTTCCAGCCAGGATATCATGGGGACAGCAATCCAGAAGGTGGCTCTTGCACACACGATCGTCCGTAAACTTCACCCTTTGTCTGGTTTCATCTCCTGAAATTCATGTGTGGTTTAAATAAGGAGACATTAGAACACCAAGAGAACACAGGTGTCGGCATGAACATTTCACCTCAATATGCAGATTAAAATATTTGGTGCTCCTGCTCCCCAAAATTACTCAAAAAAAAAAAAAAAAAAAAGAAAAGCTTAGAGGGTAACAGGATATTCTGGAACACTTATAATTGGCAACAAACACTATTTTAGCATTTATTCATCCAGGACACCATGTTAAACACAGTGCTGGTGAGCCAAGCAATGTCCAAGACCTGTCATCCACATAAAGAAGAAGCACAGCCAGAAGAGAAAAGGAGACAGACAGGCTGGCTCCCAGCCAAAACCTGTTATTTTTTCCACCCTTTTTTTTTTTACTGTGAAGAAGGGGCAGGAGATACCAAACCCCACACTATCAGATCACAAAACAGGGCTGTGCTGGGCAAAATTTATAGGCAAACTGCTCTTTGCTCGGGTGATAATTGAGCCATCAGTCCGTTTGGTTTGGAACCCAACTATGCAGTGTGTGCTCTCCCAGGCCCTGCAAGGAAGGAGCTGGCAGGTCCTGGCCTGGAACATACCACGTGCTTCCCACCCACAGCCCACCCTCAGAGGACATTTTACACTCAGGAGCCACTTAAACGAGACAATATCAGAAAAGCAAAAAAATAAATAATAAAAAAAGAAACAAAGTTAGTCAATACACACTGCGAGCTCCAACACATACTATACCCATCTGCATTCTTCAAGACCTCAGCTGCAGAATTTTATGCCCATTGTTGAAAAGTTTTAAAGGAAAAGCTTTCTTGCCCACACCTGCAGTAAGGAAGTCAGGGGAATGATACATAAAAGTAAAGGCAAAGTGGTAATTGTATGTGACAATTTTAAAGCTCATCTGTGCATATGACACAGGTATGTGTAATACTAAAGTATGAATATAGTTTAGGATTCACAAGCATCCAGGAATAATGTTGTGTCTACTGAAATTTTTTAATTTTTTTTTTCTTTCTAAGCTACACTTTTAAAGTTACTTGTGAAAAAAAGCAAACACTTTTTTTTTTGTTATAACAGCTTTAAAAATTGGTTGTGACTCACGGCTCGATGAACATGAGGCTTTTCTGCAACTCCCTTGCAGATTGATGTAGGCAGGCAAAGATACACTGAACCTTTATAAATAAAATAGAGGGGCCACAATTGTTCAGTTTGTATGAAATAAAAATATGGGAAGCAATTCAATAGCAACTCAATACACAGAGAAAGAAAAGCACTTATTCACTTACGAAACAAAGTGCAAAGTGCCTGGACAGCCCTGTTAACGTGCCAAAGGGAATTTAAGTACCCAGCGAGTCGCAGAAGGGAGACACAAACCGCAGCGGGACCGTATTTTGCACGGGCTGTCACATTTCTCGTCTCGGACAGCACCCGGCGCGGCCGGCGCTGCAGGCACACCTACCTACGCGCCTCTGGACGTGCGGGCACGGAGCCGGCCCTAAGCCTGTCCGCGGGAGCCGGGGCCCGGAGCGGCGGGGCTGGGCGGCGCCGGGCGCTCTCTGGGGTCGGGGGCGCGGCGGAACCACCGCCGGCCAGGCGCGGGCCCTCCCGGGCTCCCTCC
>VZRV01002553.1:2367850-2412273 GCA_013398115.1 Falcunculus frontatus
CGCCAGGGGGCGGGGTATGAGGGGCGGGACTGGAGGAGAGGGGTGAGGCCTGGTGGGCGTGGTCGATCGCAAGGGGAGGTGACGTCAGAGGGGCGTGGTTAATCCGAGGGGCGTGGTCAGTCAGAGGGGGCGTGGTCAGTCAGAGGGGGCGCGGTCAGTCAGAGGGGGCGCGGTCAGTCAGAGGGGGCGCGGCCAGTCAGGGGGGGCGGTCGGCGGCAGCCCCAGCACGGCCNGGCGTGGTCAGTCAGAGGGGGCGTGGTCAGTCAGAGGGGGCGCGGTCAGTCAGAGGGGGCGCGGTCAGTCAGAGGGGGCGGTCGGCGGCAGCCCCAGCACGGCCCGGGCCCCGCCGCCGTGGGACCGGACCCCAACACCGGCGCTGGTGCCCCAGCAGCCGCCCCAGGGCTCGCCGGGAGCTGGCACAGTAGCCAGGCCTCAGCGGCGCCCGGGGGCCGGACTGGTGGCCGGAGCAGGCCCGGGCTGGGCTGGCTGCCGTCCCTACCGCACTGTGGCAGCTCGGGGCCACCGTGGGGAATGTGGGGAGGGGAAATGTGGGGTAAGGAAAGCTCCTGCCTGGGGTAGGGGGTAATAGGACACGTGGCCGGGACAGGCGGAAGGGCCAGGAGGCAGGGTGGGTGCATGGACAAGGGGACGAACCCCCTTGCACATGGGTACAGCCAGGAGAGGAGCGAGGACAGGGCAGGACAGGACTGGACAGTCCGTGGCTGCTGTCCCAGCTGATGGGGGGAGGATGAGGCCGTGGTTTTGCAGGGGAGCTTGGGCTGTTGCGGAGCTTTGCCGTGTGCTCCCTTCCCTGTCTGGCTTTCTGAGCTCCAGTTCCAGCTCTCACCACTCCCATGGGTCTTACCTCCTGTCTCTTCACCGTGAGCTCCCGGCCCCGGCTGCCCTATGGATACTCCCTGTGCCGGAGAAATCCCACCGGCTCTTTTTACTGCCACAGGGCTACAACGGCAGAGAGGGTTAGAGCCAGCGCCCTGGTGCAGGATGCTCCTCTTGCCATAATCATGCCTGGTTTTTCCCCAGATTTAAAGCTCCGCTGGCTTTCAGGGAAAAGCAGAGTGAGCCAGCCCCGGGCAGGGCTGTGCCGCCGCCCCGCTGCGGTGCACCATCCCGGGTGAGCAGAATCAGCCTCATCTCGGAGTGGGGTCTGCGGCCTCCCTGCTTGTCTGCGGGAGTCTCTGCGGACAGGAGACCCCTTTCCTGTGGGACGGGAGCTCCTCATGCTCGGCCCTGGCAAAATTTGGAGCAGGGATGGCCACCCGGGTACTCGAATGGGTGCAAAGCCACGTGCCCAAGCCTGCTGCAGGAGCAGTGGCATTGCTCGCCCTGCTGCTCGCCCTTGGAATGGTCCTGCTGAGCCCTGGGTGTTCCCTAAGTGCGTTATTCCTTCCCACAGAGGACGGACACCTCATCACTCCCGACTCTGTGAGCCAGCAGCCAAGTCATGTGCTCCCCACACCTTGTCCCACACCTGGACCCCCTCGCCAGCATGCCCAGACCCTTCCCACCTGGGAAAAGAGACAGTGCAGCCCTTTCCTCCGGCCGGACTGACCCGGAGGCTGCGGGAGCTCTCCCCATCTCCTGCACTGCAGGAAGAGGATCTGGAGCAGAGGTGGCTGGGGACACCAGAGGAAGCCGCCGTTCCCTGGGGATCGTGGTGGGGAATCGGGATGGCTGTCCGGCTCCCAGGGCTGGTCCCCCGGGTTGAAGCCGGTTGCAATGCCAAGCTGTGCCAATGCCGAGCCGTGCCGGGCGGGTGGGTGACAGTGGGTGACGTCAGGGAGCAAACCGAAGGGTGCCCGTGGCTAATCAGCTCCCACCCGCCGTGTTTGCCCGGCAGTGCCCGGCTGGCTGCTGCTCCCGCCCGGCGTTGCCACTGTGAGTATTTAGAGAGAGGAGAGGGAGCTGCGCGGAGCCGGAGCCGGCGCTCAGCTCCGCCCCTGCAGGGAGCCCCAGGGCTGCCGGCCCGGGCACTGCTGGGCAGTGCTGGGCACTGCTGGCAGCGAATCGGTGACAGCCCTGTCCAGGCTGGGACACTCTCCTCGCCAGTGCTGCACCCTGCCAGGAGCTGGGGACACCATCTCAGCACTGGGGACAGCTCAGAACAGGGTGCTCAGGGCAGGGGGCAGAGAGAGGTCCGAGGGAGAGACCAGGAGCTGCGGTCACTCCAAAAACAGGAGAGTGGGGCAGCTCTGGAGCAGAGCTGTGGCTGTGCCCAAGCCCAATGGCCAGTGTCTCACTCTCTGAGTGTCCCCAACACCGGTGACAGGGTCTGGGTGCCATGTCAGACCCCTGCCATCTTGTGCCCTTCAGCTTTCAGGGGTAGGCTGTCCTGTGTCCTCTGGTCATCCTGCGGCCCCGGTCACCCTGCATCCCCCAGCCATCTGTATCCCCCGGCCGTGTTCTGTGCTGCCCCAGATGACCCCGCTGGCATGTCCTGCTGCCAAGGCAGAAATGGCACCTCTGGCACAGCGTCTCTGGGACCTGAGCTGATTGCCATTGTCCCTGTCCTCAAAGGGGAGGTGCTGTGAGGGCCAGCAGAGCCACAGGCCATAGTGCAGACACTGGGCACGCAGGGTGTAAATGCTGTCATCCAGGTGCTGTCCCTGCCGTGGGGCTGGCCCAGCCGCTCTCCACATGGCATGTCCACCTTCTCATCCACAGGTTCCCAAACCCCTCTCAGGGCTGTTCGGGGAGCCCAACATCCTTCTCAAAGGGGCACAAGGCTGGAGATGGGTGGTCAGAACATGCATGAGGGTGGTGCAGCACCTGGGGGCACCCCACAGAAAGGCTTTGCCCACTGCAGCGGCAGCCCCTGTTTGCAGAGGCATCCTTCGATACGCAGTATGTTCTTCAGAAGATCCCTACTCCAGGAGTCAAAATAGCATGAAATTTAATTTTACGCCTATTTGACAAAGCTTGATTTCACCTCCAATCAGCAGGGAGATAAGAGCCCTCGGCACAAGTGTGCGGGCAGTTTGGCAGCTGGGGCTGCCGATTTAATAGGTGAATTTACAGGGACAACACTTGAAAATCCCCTGGCTAGTGAACCATTAAGGTGAGCCCTGCCTTCCGTCCCCGCGTCCCTCCCCGCGCCGCTCTCCCGTTGCTGGGTGCTAAAGCAAACCCCAGCTCTGTTTACCGAGTCTACTATTACAATACGGCTACCAAATATTTGCCAGCCGTCAGCTCGCTGCTCCGCTATAAATACTTCAGGCCCAGGTGGAGGGACGGGCAGGGGGAGCGGCGCGGGAGCCTATGCATGGCCGGGCGGCAGCGCCAAGGTGAGTGCGGAACCGCGGCCCGGGCGATGCCCTCCTGCCCCGGCGGCTTCTCCGGCTGAGGGTGGTGGCGGGGCAGGCTGTGGGGTGGCCCCGCTCCCCTCTCCCCGCAGCCCGGAGGTGTGCGCTGCCTCGTGAGGCTGAGCCCCCCACAACCCACCCCCGGGCAGAACAGAGGCAGGAGCAGGGGTACCGCGGTGGGGGCGGCACAAAGAAGGAGATGGTAAGGACAGTCTTAGGCTGGGTGCGGGTCCCGGCACCGTGCTTGGTGTGGCAGGAGCAGGTCTGGTTCCCCAGGATTTGTTCCCTCCCTGAGACCCTCTCAGCACGGCCAGGGGTGTCCTGCAGCGAGGCAGGGCTGGGGACCCTTCAGTACAGGTAGCAAGAGCTACAAAGGGGCCACATCCAGCTCAGCAAGACCCAGCTGTGGCCAGAGCCCATCAGGGCAGGGCAGGGAGGGGATGGGTTCACTCTGTCGCAGGGAAATCCATGGGGCGACTGTGTGGGCAGGGCATGGGGCTTGATGGCACTGAGCCCAGAGTGGCACTGAGCCCAGAGTGGCAGGGTGGGTGCTGAGCCCCGTTCACCTCCATGCACAGCCCTGGGGTGAAGGAGAGCATTGCTCTGCCCCATGGCTCTGGAACACATCCCCACTTCCCTACATCCCATGACTTGGTGTGGACATCCATGTCCCACAGATCAGTGTGAACATCCCTGCTGCCCCATGTCCCATGACTTAGGGACATTCCCATTGTCCCACATCCCATGGCTTGATGGGGACATCCCTGTTCCTTGATGTCTCAGGGCTCAGTTAGAATATCCCCACTGTACCATGTCCTGTTGCTTGTAGGGGAATGACATCTCTGCTGCTCCGTGTCCCATGACTCAGGGTTATGCTCCTACTGCCCCATATCCCATGTTTTGGTGGGGACACCCCTGCCGCCTGCTGTCCCAGGGCTGAGTGGGGACATCCCCAACGCCCCACATCCCACATCCAGTTGCTTGTGGGGGACATCCCTGCTGTCCTGCAGCCCCACCTTGGCCATGATGTGGCACAACATGGTCCCCTGCCCTCTCAGGGCTGCTGGGTGGTGGGTCAGGGTTGGTGCCAGGGTGTGTCATCCTGACCCCGCTGTCCCTGCCCGCAGGGTGAGTCCTGGGGGTGCCTCTGAGCGCTGACATGGCTGCGGGTGTCATCCAGCCCCTGGCCGAGTTGCGGCTGCCCTCGCCCTTCCCACATGGCCTCCTGCTGCCCATGCATCCTGAGCCAGACTTCCCCGACCTCTCCGAGGAGGAGGAGGAGGAAGAAGAAGAGGAGGAAGAGGAGGAGGAAGTGGAAGCAGTGGAGGAGAGTGAGAGGCCGGAGCTGGCCAGTGTCTCCAGCACTGCCGAGACCACCCTGCGTCTCCTCAAGTTTTCGGAGCTCATCAGCTGCGACATCCAGCGCTACTTCGGGCGGCGGGGCCGGGAGGAGGCCGCCAGCAGCCATCCCGTGCCCGAGGACTGCGGCTCACCCCAGAGTGCTGAGGCTGTGCCCGAGGCCATGGCCCCGCGGGGCAGCCCGGGGGCCACGCACAGGCTGGGGCCGCTGGCCGAGCTCTTTGAGTACGGTGTGCACCGGTGCCTGCCCGCCCGGGTGGCCGGCAGCAAGACACAGAGGCTGGAGAGGAAGTACGGCCACATCACCCCCATGCATCGCAGGAAGCTGCCGCCCTCCTTCTGGAAAGAGCCAGGCCCAGGCCCTGCCAGCCTCCTCCACACTGGCACCCCTGACTTCAGCGACCTCCTGGCCAACTGGACAGTGGAGCCAGGGCCAGAGCTGCCAGGCACTGGGCGGGAGCTGCCAGGTCGCCCGGGGCTGGAGGCTGAGCCCTTTGCTGGGCTGTGACCCCACTGTGGCCCCGGGGGCCCCTGGTCCCGCCACGTGCCACCCAGTTAATGATAAACCTGGTGGCCCCAGTGCCAGCACCGGGGCACCCGGAGCTGCCGGGTCGAAGCTGGTGATGGGACGAGTGAATAAATGACTCCCGCCAGGCTCCAGCGTGTGCGGTATCCTTTGCCACCCGCCACTGTGGCGTCCCTGCTGCCAGTGACAAAGGGCCACGGCTCGGCTTGACCCTCGGGGGCTGCTGGCTGCCCCGGCAGCAGCGGGAAGAGGAGGGAAGCGCGGTGCCGGCAGGAGCCAGCAGCCCGTGTTTACTCTGCGGCCCAAGTCGGTGGATCGCATCCCCTTATCTCGGCCGCGCCAGGGCAAAGGGCGACGCAGGGCCTCATAAAGCACCCGGCTGTCAGCACTCAGGGGGAACCCATCACTGCCTTGGGGACCCACTGTGCCCTACAGCTCCTCTGCCCCATGGCAGGGCCGGGGATCTGGACCCACACAGGAGAGCAGGGCTGGCTTTTCTTCCCCACAGCCCCGCCGCCAGACCTGGCTGTTACCAGGGCCCAGCTGAGGCATCCTCTGCTTTGTGGTGGCTTTTTGTTGGTCTTGAAAGGGAAAAGAAGCCGGGAAGGGGCAGCCACCCCCTGCCTTGAGCCCTGCTGGGGGGCAGCCCCCAGGATGCAGCCCCCACCCCCTTCACTCCCCAGCCTGTGCCCTCCCAGCAGCAGGAGTGGGGACAGGGCTCGGTTCAGGCCCAAAGGGACACCTGAGCCTGGACAGTGGCCTCAAGGGAAGAAGGGAAGCAAGAGACAAGCAGCACCACAATAAAAGTACAAACAAACTTTATTTCAGCACAGATCCCGCAGTCAAAAGCCTCTCCAGGCACCAGGGTGCCTGTGTCCAAGTGAGGAAGGGGCAGTCCCAGGGCAGGGAAGTGCCAAGGAGAGGAGCAAGGATGGGGGGAGATGGGAGAAGTGAGGTGCCAGGGCTGGCTTTGCTCCCACGCCCTGGCAAAATCCAGGACTGATGGTGGGGTTTGGAGTGCCTGGAAGGGTGCAGGCTGCTGGAAAGGGCCAGAATATGCCCCAGGAGTGACTCTAGATCCCAATGTGGGAGCAACAGTGGTGGGAGGACTGCAGGAGTGGCAGAGGGGCACAGGCTGCAGGACCAACATCACCCCAGCGCAGGCAGCTCTCTCCTCCCCATCCCTGCCCCAAATCCCAGGGGTGTCTCCCCACACATGGGTTGGGATCAGAGTGGCTGAGGGAGCCAAGAAAGAGCCAGAGGCGTCAGCTGCAGAACCATGGGAGCCCTTTTATTGCACAGCCAAGCAGGGCACGTCCCGCTCCTCAGTCCCAAGGAGCAGGGAGGCAACCCCAGAGCTCAGCCCAACCCAGTAAGCAGGACCACCACAGGGCAGGGGGGAATGGGGGCCTGGGGGCAGGAGGGAGCCCCATGATGTCCCCTCTGCTCCTCTCACAGGCCCTGCAGCTGGAGCTAGGGCAGGGCTAAGTCCCAGACAGCCCAGACTGGGTGGATGAGGCAACAGGGGCCATGTGCCGTGTCAGAGGAGTGGGCCCAGCTCACTAGGGCATTCCTGCTCCCCATGGAACACTCCAGCCTTCACCCAAACTTCAAGGAGAGCCTATTCCAGGAGCTAACAGAGCCAAGGGTGAATTTTGATCCCTCAGGGAAGCAGAGGAAGGGGTGACAAGAAGAGGCAGTAGACGTGGGAAGGCAGCAACAGGCAGGAGGGCCAGGGCAGCACGGCCATGCCAGTGCTGCGGGCACCGCGACGCCTGCACGGACTGGCCCAGTCCTCTCCCCACCTCCTGCAAAAGGGGGTCCCCAGCTCCGAGGGGCCAGGGCACGTCTCTGCTGGGCCACGCTGCCTCACGTCTGTGCCAGCGAGAGCTCCTCCAGGCCCTCCTTTCCCAGCCGGTACCTGGCGAGGTCCTTGCGGGTCACCATTCCCACCACCTGCCAGGAAAGGGATGGGGTACGGCCCGATGTGGGCACACAGAGCCTGGGGACAGCGTGTCCCTGTCCCCTGGAGGAGCCCAGGCTGCTTGGACACAGCGAGCAGGGACTCACCTCGTTGCGATTGTCCACGACCACCAAGTGCCGCAGGCCCAGGGCTCGGAAGAGCTTGAACACCCGTGGCAGAGACGCCTCCTGCAGGGCAGAACGGGGCTGGGGGGGCTGCAGCATCCCCAGCCAGCACCCATTGCCCACCCTGATCCCTGGGGAGCTCTGCAGAGGGGTCCCTGGCCATTACCTGGGGCACAGTGTAGGGCGAGGGGTTCATGAACTCGCTGAGGTCAATCATGCAGTCACGCTCATCCTGGGAGACGTGAATGGACTGGATGGGGGGGAAGCGGGGGTAGGCATCCCGAAAATCCTTCAGCTTCAGCCGCCGCTGCACCAGGTTCAGGTTGGCCCTTTCCACAAAAACCTTGGGGGGAAAGAGATGGTTGGGGACTATCCTGCAGAGCTCACAGGCACCAAGACAATGCACAGGGGCAGGGAGGGAAAAGGGCAGAAGTGTGGGACGGATGGACCCACTGCAGAAGCACAGCCTGTTTCCCACTCACTCAGGGTTTGTGAGCACAGTGGGGTGCAGGATGATGCTGGGGTAACCCCACCACCAAATGGTAGCACCCACCATCCCCCTGGGTGAGCTGAGGGACACGACAGGGACGCTCTGCCAGCTCCTCCCGAGCAAGGCAGGCAGCAAGAGGCCCGAGACAGAATTGGGACAGCAGACACAACCCAAACAGTCCCCACACAGCATCACCCACCTTGTGCTTCAGCAGGACGATGAGCTGGGAACGCAGGATCAGACCCCGCAGTCTGGCAACCTGCAACAGGGCACCGTGCGTGAGGGCCCCACGCTGCAGCCAGCCCTTGTGTGGCCACCCCAGCTGCATGCCCTCCCCCCAGCGGCACCCAGCCTACCTGTGTGGTGTCAGGGTTGCTCTCCACCACGGGGAAGCCGTTGTGGTTGGAGGAGGTGTCACTGAGGATGTCCACGACCGTGCCCACGCGCTCGATCCTCCGCAGGCAGGTGACAGGAGTGCTCATCACCTCCCTGCAGGAAAAGCTCTGGGTGAAACACAGCCCCACGGCAGCACATAGCAAATCATGCAATCACAGACTGGTTTGGTGGGAAGGGACCTATAAGCTCATCTCATTCCAAACCCTTTCCATGGGCAGAGACACCTTCCACGATCCCGGGTTGCTCCAAGCCCCGTCCAACCCGGCCTTGGACACTTTGAGGGATCCAGGGGCAGCCACAGCTTCTCTGAGGAACCTGTGCCAGGGCCTCACCACCCTCACACCCTAAATATCCCCCCCAACACACATGACTCCTCAGTGCTGATGCCTCCTCTGCCCCCAAATGCTGCCAGGGAGAGAGGAAGGAACACACTGCAGGTCACATCCCTGCTGGGGCAGAAGCTGGGCTGGTGGTACCAGGGGGCAGCAGGCTCCTGTGACCAAAAGGTCACCACTTCCACTCCCAGCTCAGGCCAACAGTGTGGTCCAAAAGCTGCTACTGCAGCAATGCCCAGCCCACGCACCTGGCTGTGAGGGAGTGGGATGTCACTGGGGCCTCCCAGTGCAGGAAGGGGACGCTCTGCAGCTGGATGTGCATGTCGTACAGTCCCTGCAACAAGAGCCAAGCCATCAGGAGAAGCCTTGTGAGGTGCCAAGGGGCACAGCCAGGCAGCAGCTCATCCCTCAGAGCGAGCACACGCCTGTCCTGGCCCCACCATGGCCCCCCAGCACCACCAGCCCTGACCCACAGTCCTGGGGAGCACAGCAGCCCTCACCTCCACAAAGTAATCTCCCACAATCTTTGCTGTCATCAGCACCAGCATGATGGGGAAGCCATAGGTGACGTTGCCTGTTGCCTCCATCATGATGACCGTGAGACTCAGCGTCATCCTCACGATCCCACCTGCCAGAGGCCCCCAGCGGGTTTGGGGGTTTAGGAGGGCAAGGAAACACGGAGTGAGGGCATCACAGAACACCTGAGGCCCCTGAATCTCCCAGTGATCCAGGACTGTCCACCCAGGGGTGCCTTGGGTGAGCCCAGCCCTCGCTGGCATCCCAGCACTGCCTGTGCTTGGCAGGGTGATTAGGGAGCTGACAGCCAGGCTGGGCTTCAGCTGGGAAGGAAGCTGTCAGGCAAGCAGGGAGTGCTTTTTCCCATGACACCTTCACCCCAACCGACACTGTGCCATGGGGAACTCACCCAGCTGAGCAGCAGCTCCCATCAGGGCGTACTTCCCGGGATCAGCCCAGATCTGAGCACAGGAGAGAGAAGGAGCCAAGTCACCTGCTGGCTCCAGGGCATCCAGAGATAGTCAGCAGAATCCTGGCCCCCAAGCCCCCCTCCAAAGTGGGGAGAGGTGCCTGAGGCTGCCTGAACAACCTAGCTGCTGGCAAGACGCCACTGGGACGTGGGGAGGCCCAGACCCAGCTCATGAAGACATCAGGCGAGGAGCCAGCCCACTTCAGAGCTTTCAGCCAGCTCCAGGCACGCTGCCTGCACATGCCACCAGCCCAGCAGCGAGGGAGGAGGGCTGGGTGCCAGGGCTTCCCAGCCAGCACTCACCGAGCCCTTGGTCAGGTAGGACAGGGAGATGCCGAAGAGCCTCCCCCAGGCCGCCCCGATCAGCAGGGAGGGGATGAAGACCCCTGCAGACACTGTCAGGCCATAGGTCCAGCAGGCCAGGAAGAAATACATCAGTGTGAACATGCCCAGAGTCATGGGGTTGTAGGAACCTGGGGTGGGGACAGAACAGAGTCAGTGCTGCTCCCACAGCCCAGGGGACACTGTGATGGGCTGTGGCCATGGATCAGGCAGCAGCAGCCCCACGACACACTCCCAGCAGTGAGAGCCCCTCTTCTTGGGCTGCATCTCTTGCCCTGGCAGCACAGGCCTTTCAAACTGGCTCTTCAGGTTATTTCTGCCCCTCCAGTGCCATCCCAAGCCCTCGCATCCCATTCCTCCATCTCATGAGGAATTGATGACCCATCCCCTCCCAGCCCTGTGGTTCCCAGCCTCCCATGATGAACTTCAAAGCCCTGAGGGAGGGACTGCCAGGGCTGAAGGACAAGCTTGGGAGCACAGAGGCCTCATGCCAGCTTTGGGATCAACTGAGCAGGGCAGGTCCTGCAAACTCCCTCCCATTGTGCAGCTCCCATGGCTGCTCCAGCCAGTGCCATGCTGTCCCACAGCACAGGCTGTGCCATCCCAGCGAGACCCTGCTGACCCCACAACCCAGCTAAGTGCTATTTTGGGATTGCTGAGCAGCCCAGTCTAGTTTAAACAAGTACTTTGCAATCCCTCCTTCAGAAGCTGAAGACAGAAGCTTTGAGCCAAGAAGGACACAGCACAGCAGGGAGCAGCCCCAAGACACAGGATGGTCATCTCTTGTCTGCAGGTGGCCAGGCTGCACCCTCTGGGCTGAGGATCTCTCTGTTCCCCACCCACGTGCAGCTGGGCACAGAACTCAGATTCCACAACAGGCAGAGGAGATGCTGGGGTTACACCAGGTCCAAGGAAAATGGAGCTGGAACCTGGGAACCAAACTGCATTTCTCAAGCCAATCCAAACCGCAAGATCCACCTCCACAACCCAGAAGGTAAAGTCATTCTGGGGCAAGCGGCCCTGCTAATTAAGAAAACACCCAGCAACATTTCCAGAATGGACTTCAGACAGACAGCAAGGGTCAGACACACTCTCACACAACTCAGAAGCAACACAGCATGCAAAAGTACATGAACAAAATCAGTTCCTTGGCCCCACAGCCTCCCGACACCACAGGCCTTTGGCTGAGCTCAGAGGTGCCACCAGGCATAGCACCCATTCCTCCTCCTTCCACCACTGCAGCACAGTGTTTTGGGAAGCCCTCATGGGCTGATCATTCTCTGCCTTGTCCCAGGAGTGGTCAAGGAACACAATGGCCACCTTGCATGGATCCTCTCTGCTCATGTGCAAGGCCTCACTGCTGGGTGCACTGACCTGGAGGGTCGTGGAAGAGGTTGACAACGCTCTTCTCGGGTGTGTTGAAGAAGGCAGTGGCCATGGAGTTGTACTCTCCATCAGCACAGAAAAGCTGAAAAGGCAAGACAAAGAGTTAGAAGTGGCAGGGAAGACTGGGGGATGTGTGCCAGCAAGGAGGCAGCTCTGGGCAGGGAGGACACCTACAGCATCCTTGGGTCTCCAGCTCTGCCTGCACTGGAGGGCATCGACTGCAAGGTCCAGTGTCCCAAACCCAGCAGGGTCTTGTCTCCCTGCTGAGCCCCCCAGGCTCAGGTTGTCCCCCACCCTGAATGCTGTTCTGCAGCATGTCCTACCTGCAGGGGATATGCCACAGAGCTCCCCTGGATGGGCTGGCAATCTCTTGAGCAGTAAATCATGACAAATCCCACGGTCGCCGTCACTGCTGCCACCAGCATGGCCTCAACCACCTGGAGGCAGGGCCGGTGGATGTACCTGTGAAGAGAACAGAGGAGTGAGGGTGGCACCCAGAGGTGTGGGCAGGATCAGCCCCAGCCTGGCTAGACATGTCACATCAGGCATATGACAGTCTGGCTGCCTCTGCTCCCTGCCCAGACCCTGCCAGGCTGTCCTGCTGCTTGAAAAGCTGGTGACAGGAATTGGCTGGGCCAGACTGGTCTCAGTTGGCTTTAGCAGCTCTCTGCCTTCTCTCACTCCTCTCAGAGCACATGACAGTCAGGCCTGCAGTGTCTGCACCTCTCTGAGCCCTGCAGTCACTGGAGGGAAATACTTGGCAGGATCAGAGCAGTGCTGGGATGCTGTGGGTCACAACCTCGGCCATAGGCAGCGAGAGATACGTGGCATCTTTCAGGATCTGCTGTTGCTCACATTAAGTGAGAGATTACAGCCTTGCTCCACCTGGGAATGCCACTTTGAGGGAATGCAGAAGGCACCAGCCAACCCATGTCAATCACTTTCATTACCTGTGAGCTCTTACCTGATCCGGAACATCGTCAACCAGTAATTGAGGGCATTGAACAGGGCTCCGAGGATCCCACCTGTGAATGTGAGAGAGGAAGAGCTCAGTACGCAGGGCCCAGGCTGCCCACAACACAAGGAATCTCTGAAGATCATCCACAACCCATCCAGAGTGACTGGCAGCCCAGTCACCCTGGGCAACCCGCATGTGGATGCTGTCCCTGCAGCCAGCCAGGACCTGTCACCAAGAGAAGACTGGCACCAGCAGTGGGTGGCCAGGGGCCAATGTCACAGTGCTGGCCCCAGGCAGGCAAAGGACAGGCCAAATACTGGGGATAAGGGCAGCTCACATGACAGCGAGGGGCTGCCCATGACTGCAAGGCACTGACTCTGCTCAATGTGGGTTAAAGGAGCTTGACTTTGCTACTAGGGTTGGGCCAGGATCCAGGTCTCACCCCTGCATAAGCCCCACAAGCAGCCTCTGCTCCAGAATTTAATGGATTCCCCATTTTCTCCAGGAAACTGGATGCCAAAGCTTTTTAGATCCAGACAGAGAACAGAGGAAATTATTCAGACTAATCAAATTGAAACAGCAGCATTCTCTTACCAACCACTCCCATAAAGATGAAGATAGGAATTTCCTGGATTGTGTATACCATTTTCTGCAAGCAAGAAAGAAGTGGGTTTTAGATCTCCTGGCCCGTCTGCAGCCCGACAGTCAGTCACTGACTGCTGGGACAGCACGACTCTGCGCTGGCACGAGGCTTCCAGAGCTGCCACAAAGCCTCCTCTGAACAGCCCACAGCCTGCAGAAACTCCTTCTGCTGGGGCTGCTGGAGCCGAGATCTGGCCAGACCCCACAGCCTGCTAAGGCAGAACCTGCCTCAAGCCCCTGGGTGATGTTACAGACAAATGGCTGTCCCCAAAGCCGCTAAGGGCTGTTTCTAACCCCTCACCAGAGCCCTATATGGGAAATACCTGTGCCTACCTCACTATCAAATCTGCCAAAGTTGATAAGCCCAGGGCTGGAGAGATCCCAGGCGTTGCCGTGGTAAACGCTCAGGACAGAGTTCAGTGTGAAGGTGGAGATCATGGAGGCAAAGAACTGGAAGGAGATGTGGCCCAGAGTCACTGCCAGATGCAGCCCCATTTCCTCACCACATGCCCCCTGCACTACCCCAAACCACCCCCCAAGGCCCTTGGGCAGGGCTTGGTGCCCATGGTGTGGTGGGGACAGGAGGTCACACTCCTGTGGCAGCACTTTGGACAGCTTACGCTGACCAGGGTCTCTCACTCCTCCTTTTGCCTCTCTGTTGCCCTGGGGCACAGCCCAAGGCAGCTCCCTTGGAAAGGAGCTGGCAGCAAGACAGAGCTAAGCCAGGCCCAAATTCAGCCCCTGAGGACCAGGGCACAGGAGACGAGCTAGGATGCTCTTCCCTGGGATGGGCTACCCTTGCTGGAGCAGGGATGTCAGGAGGCCTGGGGCTGCAGGGCACCCAGAAAAGGCAATGCCTCACACCAGAACCAGCAGCCCTCCACTGCTTTCCAGCACTTACGATTCTCCACGTCAGGAACTGGTTCCAGAAGGAAGCCCCTTCCTCCAAGCTGAACAGGACACCCCCTGCAAACGCAAGACACAACATCTTCACAAGGGGCACGTGCCACAGCCCCCTGGCTCCAGCACCAGCCGAGCACCCAAGATTCACCCCAGGCCATGTGCCCACAGTGCCCAAATCCTCTCACAGGCAAGCCCACCAAGCCATCAGTGATGTATTGATCACAGCAAAGCCCCCCATTGCCATCCTCCATCCCAGGGAGGCAACTCTTGGGATCTGAGGCAGATGATGCCCTTGCCCTTGGGCAGGGCCCACACCTGCATGGCACAGCAGGAAAACTTGGAAGGCTCCTGCAGTGCCCTTTGCAAATCCTGGCAGCTGCCTCCAAGCAAGTGGGAGCAACCTCCTGAGGAAATCCATGTCCAGGCACTGCTCAGTGCCAGAGATCCAAGACACACACCCACGGGGGCACCGAATGCAGCCGAGACGCCGGCGGCAGCTCCAGCCGACACAAAGTCCCTCTTTTCTGTGTCTCTGCGGAAGTACTCGAAGATCTAAAACAGGAGTGAAGGCAGCTTTAGGGCTGGCCATGGGCTTAGGCAAGACACACGGTACGATATGGATGATGCCAAGCCACCAGTGGAACAGCCTAATATAGCACAGAAGGGCACCTGCAGCACAACCCCTCGGACCTCAACACCAACCTTAAAGTCTCGCTTTAACGACGTGGATCTTCCCTGGGAGATCCCAGCAGCAATCACAGATCCAGAGTGAATCATGGGTCCTTCCTAGGGGCCAGAGAGCAGAGTCAGATCGGGGAAGGAGGAACAGGGATGGTTGAATGCTGCTCACCAGCCTGAAGTCCTGAAGCTGGATGGGAGTATTTCCCTTGGGCAAATACAGACCTTGACATTTTCCCTCTTTCCATCCTGGAAGTGTTCAAGACCAGGTTGGATAGAACTCTGGGCAACCTGGTCTAGTGAAAGGTGTTTCTGCCCATGGCGGGGGCTTGGAATGAGAGGATCTTTAGGGTCTCTTCCAACCCAAACCATTCCATGATTTTATGAAATCCTTATTCTAGCACGTGTCTCCTGCGCCCACCTCCTGTTCCCACCAATCAAGGAGAGAAGTGTTTCCCCTGCCTGCCTTCAATCCCAGCAAGCCAGAAAAGTCCCCATGGGGCACCCAAGTCTCCCCCATCTACTGTTTGCTGGGACAACCACTGATGGACAGAGGCTGCTGCTCTCCTGCCCTCAGCCAAGCCACACACAGGCTGGCACAGTGGCACCACGTGCACCAGGGGCTCCCCAAGCTTGGCAGCGCCGCAGTCACCTTGGCCAGCAGACACCAGGGAATAACACTGGGAAGTCACTGCAGGGCCCCCAGCACCCTGTCCCCATCACAGAACTGGTGACAGGCTGTGACACACGTGCCAGCAGTGGGGACCAACACGGCAGCAGAGCATCAGAGAGCGCTTTGTGCACATCACCTTCCCGACAGCCAGGCCGCCGACCACCGAGAGGATGACCCCACAGACTTTGATCACCAGGGTCTGCAAAACAGAGCAGGGCACAGCACGTCACAGGGGTGGCACGAGGAATATGGCCATGGCAGCCACAGGGGACACAGACCCAGTGGGCCCTGAGGCATGGGAGGACCCAGGGAACTTGTGATTCTCAGCCCCTCCATTGTGGCAATAGGGTTGGTCAATTTTCTTCTTGTCCAGAGCAAAAACCCAAAGCTGCTCTTCCCAGTGCCAGCTGCTGGTCCCAGGGCAGGAGATTTAACCTCTTGGCACCAAGGGGGAAACAGCAATGGAGCCGGGAGCTCATGGCAGCTCCTGCTGTGCCACAATGTGGGCAGGGACCACTCCAGGAGGACACAATGTGCCCAGGCCATCCCACCACCTCCTGTTTCCTACCTTGAGGCGGACAACATGTGGGATCTTCACGCCGTTGAGATAACATTTGATCTGGGGAATGCCACTGCCAGCTGCCACGGGCTGTAGGGAGCAGGGAGAGCGTGAGTGGCTGTCACACACAGGATGGGGACACACCAGCCACCTTAGCCCCGTCTCTCAGCACAGGGCACACCCTGCACATCCTCAGGGTGGCTCTGAGATGAGGCCAAAGCTTATCAACAGGCTCTGGAGGTGGGCTTGAGGGAGGCACCTACCTCCTAAGGGCAAATGTGACAGGGAAAAGGAGCTGGCTGGGTTCATGGGGACACTCAGGTGTTCCCCCACCCTGCCACAGCTAGGGAAGAGTCACACTTGGTTGCCAGGGAGAGCAAGGGCAAAGCCACAAGGAAGACACCGTGGATTACAGCGATCCATAGGGAGTCCCAGTCTCTGGCTTGTCCTCCAGAGGCTGTCCCTGAGGCACCCAGCCAGACTGGTCTCTGCTGGTACTCGTGTACACCCAACACAGAGAGGCTGAGCTAGGGCCAAGGCTTGGGAGAGCTGCACCCCCACCCAAGGCTGGAGCACAGCCTCTGCCCCAGGCTGCCAGCACAACCCAACAGTCTGACAGCCCCACAGAAACTCCACAGCACAGCTGGAGCCAACACCGAGGAGCTGATGCTACCAGGAGCCAAACTGGCAGAAATACATTCACTGTCTACAAAATTCTGCATGTTTTCTGGAGACATGACCCCACTTAGCCCATGTAAAGAACCCAAAACAGTTCCAAACTCCTACCTCTATGAAGGCAACGATCACAGAGCCCACCATCACCACGCTGGCGTTCAGGGTGGCCCAGAGCAACAGGGAGAAAGACAGACCCCCTTTGGCTGTGAACTTGTCAATGTCTGGGGCAGCAGCTCAAGGAAAGACCAGCATTGCTTGGGTACCATCCCTCCCACCACAGCATCTCACAGCATCACAGGATGGTTTGGGTTGGACGGGACCTTAAAAACCATCTAGATCCAAACCCCTGCCATGGGCAGGGATGCCATTCACTAGACCAGATTGCTCCAAGCCCCATGTCACTTAGAGCATCCAGGGCAGCTGAAATGAGCCTCCTCTGTTACGGCGGTGCCCAGCCACAGCTCAGCCCTGCAGAGCAGGTGGGCAGCAGAGTCTGTGCCACCAAACTGGAGTGAGGAAGTGCTGCCCTCTTCCCCCATGACCACTCTCACGGCTACCAGGAGATCCCAGAGGTCCCAGATGGCCAGCAGCCACTGCCCTGTGAGGATACTGTCCTTCACCACCCGGTACTTGAGCCCAGCCAGGTTCTCCACCACGATGTCGATGAAGCAGGCGACAAGGCCGGTGAGGATGCCGATCATGGCACAGATGACCCAGCGCTTGATCTCCACCGTCCGGAAAGCCTGAGGGGCAGACAGCAGTCACACCCTGCTGCCATCCAGCCTGGCACTGAGGGGACCCCAACACACCTGCCACCTTCCCCAACACAGTCCCAAGCCTGGGAAGCTCCGAGGAGAGCCGGAGAGCACCAGTGCTGGCTGACCCAGCGAAGCCTGGACACAATTTACTGATTTTAAGCAGTGCTCTTGTATCTCTGTGGAATCCCCAAGGTGCTTTTCCAGCTTGCCTGCCTCCATCAGACCCATCCTGTTGGGATTCTTGCTGTGGCACTGATTCCCAAAGCCCCCAGGGCAAATGTTTCACATGACTCCAGAAGTCCCTCTGCTCAGGGACCTGCCCCATGTCACCAGGCAATGCCACCACAGGCACCCAGATTAGCTCCCATTCCAACCACCCCATGCTGGGTCCTTGATCTGTGGTTTCATGGCTTGTCACAAGATGGTCAGTGCCCATAAACCCATCCCAGCTCAACCTAGGCTTTAAGCACAACCTCCTCTGGCACAAAGAAGCCCCCCAGCAGCTGGGCAGGGGGAACAGCTTCTCTGGGCCACCCCAGCTGAGACAACTGTGGGCAGCCCAGCAAGACTCACCGCATGGTTTATCCTCCTCTCCTCCTCCAGGAATAGCTGGTTTTCACTGTTGTCATAGTCCAAGCTCTAGTTTGGGAAAGGGAGATGCTGTTATTGTCTACCAGGTGAAGAGACCCCCATGCTGGGGAGGGCTGCCCTCAGCCCCTCACCCTGTTCCTGTATCATTTTCCTCCCTCGATTCCACTCCTTCCCCACTAAAACCGCCCTCACTGGGCAGCTGTGAGCCCTCACCCCTCATACCTCACCTGCTGCATCCCAGAGGGCAGAGCTGAGATGGGGCAGATGGGCACTTACCTCGTACTTGAGTGACAGGAGCTTCTCGTTGTGGGGGATCTCGTTGGGACGCTGCCGAGGGAGCTCTGTCTCCTGTAGGATGTGATGCACAACTTAGGATGGTCAGGTTGGAGTCCAACCCTCCCATCACCATGCAACTGCTGGTTTAACTCCTTTTGATGCTCAGGAGAGGCACAGAGGACTGCAGGTGCAAGGTGCCTGGCAGGCAGGGATCTGGGATGATTTTCCACCAGTTGGTGGATGTGTGGAATTTAATGCAGCTGGACCAGCTGTCAGGGGTGCACCCTCACCAAGCACCCCTCCACCCCCAGGCAGGAATGTCTCCCCAGGAGCAGGTGGAGGGTTTGCCCAGCTGAGTACCACACTGCCATGCTGACCTGACACTGAATCCAAGCAACTCCATGCTCTGGTAGAGGGCAACCTTTCACCGTGGCAGGAAATTCTTTAGGCCAAAAGCAAGGAGCTATTTCAAGCAAACCCATGTTTTTGGGCAGAAACCAAATTCTGTTTCCCAAACACCTTTGACCGTGCAAGCTGTTCCCAGCTCCGAATTAGGGCAGTTGCTGAGGATGCCAGAGGGGCCCCTGGGGCTGCAGCAGCTGCCCACGCTACAGAGGTCACCCAGCCCCGGAAGAAGTGCTGGAGTCCTTGTGGAACAAGCGGAATGTGAAGGAGGGAACAACAGCAGCTGTTAGCGGAAGAAGGGAAGGGGTCTCGGTAACAGTGGGCCCCTCCCTGTGCCACTCACCAGCTCATGGCTGTCCTCATTGAGGTCCACATTGCTCAGCTGCCCGATGCGCAGGAAGGAGGAAGGAGTGAGCTGAGGGGAGAAGGGAAAATGAGGTCAATTCCTGACTGCACTTCAAACCTCTCAGGAGGAAGGAGCAGGTGTGCAAGATGCTCGTGCTCTGCCTCCCTCGCAGAGCTCTGCCCGCCTACCACTGCCAGAGCCCCCCAAAATGCAGCACCCTGCTCTCAGAGGACACACCGAGGAGGTGGGATCCAACACCCCTGATGCCTTGAGGTTTAGCTTTTATATTCTGTATTGCCTACTGTAAAACTCTGAAGTGTCTCACAGCCTGCTGCTGCTGCTCTCTCATGCTAAGATAGACATAACAAAGTCTCTGGGTTTGCTGTCCAAGGACACCTCGGCCGTGCTGGGCCCAGAAATGTGTAAAGCAACATCTTGGAAAGGGGGGCTTAGAGAACTTACATCAGTAGCTAAAGTTTTAATTGGCGTATTTATGCTGATATGCAAATGGCCCAAACCTATAAAAGTGTGAAGAACTCATGACTTGTTGTCCATCTTGGGGTCCATTTTGGAGGGAACCAGAGGCAGCAGCAGCCCACCAGGATTTGGGCGAGCTGCTCTAACCCGTCAGCTGGCAGAGCCAGCTCACCTGGGAAGGTGCCAGACAGCAGCGGCTCATTGGAGACTGGCCACCACCAGCCTCTGGCACCGAGCGCGGCTCCCGGCGCAGAGCCGAGCAAACCTGTGCCGAGCGGCACGTTCCACACTCCCCTGAGGCTGGGGAGGGACAGAGCCCCTGGACAACACACCACCTCCAGAGCCACCAGCTCACCACGACGTGCCCTCGGCTGGCAGGTCCAGCCAGCAGCAAGGGACAGCTGAGGGCACGTCTGGCTCTGCCATCTGGTCCGTGGCAGTGGTTCCCAGCCGGGCAGAGGAGCACATCACGTCAGCGTGTTTGTCACCCTCCGAGCAGCCGGGACCAGAGTGACAGCCAGGCTGGCTGCCAGCCAGGAGACACAAGAGGAAGTGGTCACACTGCTCCTGCACAGCCCTGGGGACACTGGTGCCTCTCTGAGCCAGCCCCAGTGCGATGCTGGGAAGCAGCCTTTGCATCTCCCCCTGGGGAGCAGGTTCTCCTTTTATTGGTGAACACTCGGGCTTGTTACTGGCAGTGCAGTTGCATAACAGTTTGGGGCACCTCTGTCTCCTGGATGAGGCAGGCAGGAGCTTGGGCTGCAGCTGAGCAGTGCCACAAGGGGACCCAGCTGGAGCAGGCAGGCTGCTGTCACCCCTCCATCGCTGCGAAACACAGGGATGCACGAGGATCTGAGCACTGTCCCTAAGCACAGCCAAAACACCACTCCTCAGCATTAAGATCCTCCCCTCCAGAGCCTCACCCCTCCCCAGCTGCCAGGTTAAAGAACTGGAGGATAAAAGAGGGATGGTGAGCAACAGCAGGGCTCTGGCACGTCGGTCCCTCTCTGCTGGCAGGTTCCACATTGAGCCCCCCACTGCTTTAATCCCCACGATCCCGTCTGGAACGTGCAGGCCAGAGCTGCTGGGAGCCGTGCACGTCACTGCAGAGGAAGAATATCCCTTTGTGCTTGCAGCCTGACCTATTTTCCCATTTTTGCCTCTGCTCCACATTCTCCTTCACTCCCTGACCTGCAGATGGGTTCTGCCCCAGCTTCTCAAACCCTCTCTGGTGCCCTTTAGTCTCCAGTAGCCCCAGCCCAAAGTGCTCCATGCTGCCATTTTCAGACACTGGTTTGGCAAACCCAGCCTGGGCTTTGTTTCTGGCCCATGATGGCTCTACAATCCCAGTGGAAAGGAACCAGGTCTACCCTTTTCCCAGCAGTCAGAGCAGACCACTGTGGACTTCTATAAGCTGGGCACACACAAAGCTATCACCTCCCAGGACAGGAACTTACGGTCACGAGCTGGATGCAGGAACTGCCTGTTCCAGTGCCTGCCGGTGCCCAGCTGCTCTGGTGGCAGGCAGAGATCCCAACCAGGCCCCTGCCATCCTGGGGAGGGGGAAGGACACATTCCTTGCCCTGAAACCTGGAGGGACAAAGCTGAGACCTTGCAAAGGAACACACCTCACCTGGATTGAGGAAGCACAAGGATTTAAGGCTCCCGTTAGGTGCCACACATGTGGGGCAAGATCAAGGCAAGGAGATGGAAAATGTCACTCATGCCATGTCCTCTGTGTAAGACCTCAGGCAGGACCAGCCCTTCAGGGAAAATTTTCCTTCTGTTAGCTACAGGGGTCTGCAGAAAGACCAAATGTGGCTGAACCAGTGACACCCCACCCCCTTCCCTCCTTCCCTTGGGAAAAAGCAGCCAGGGCACAGCAGCTCAATTCCCAATCGATTAAAGCACCAGCAGGACACGAGCACAGATGAAGGGAAAGGAGGTGCAGTGGAGCCTGAAGCTGAACTTCCTTAGACAAGCAGCATATTTTTAATATCCTGCCCCCAAGTCCTGGCACCCCTCTGGCATCTGCAAGCAGAGGCCTGGCTCCTGTCTCACCCACCACGGGGATCACATGCCAAGAGGGCAGGAAAAAGCTACTTCCACCAGCACCCAACTATGGTAAGAGAAAAAGGAGAGATTCAGGCAGCCTGGAGCCAAGAGAAAAGGTTATTTGTGCACAGCTCAAAGATTCACTGAGCAGTGCCCTCCTTGGGATGTTTTCAAACTCAGCCAAGGCAGCTGCTGATCCTGGGTACGCGTGATGTTGGTGTGACTGTGCTGTGATTATCTCCACATAAAAACACACACTGCTGCCAAAACCCAGAGAGCACAGATGGGTTAACAGCTCTCCTGCCCCAGGAGAGGCTCTGGGACGTGGTGAGCCTCACTCTACCAGTAGCATACGAGTGATAGCACCCAGCCCTCAGCCCAGGGGGGAGGTGGTAAAGTTAATTCTGTTCTGACCTCTGCAAAGAGATGTCTGGAGCCTTGATCTGAATCAAAATCAGTTATCATCAGTGTTAGTGGGCAGGAATGTTGGCAGGCAGGGCTGCTCCTCCAAGGGAACTCACCAGGCTGCAGGGAAGCCCCCAAATTCAACAGAGGCAAATACAAAGCCCTGCACCTGGGATGGATGAGTCCCAGTGATCAGAAAGCAGCTTTGTTGAAAAAGTCTTGCAGCGACCTGGTGGGTGAGTGAAGAGGTGTCAGTGGCACAGACCTGGAGTGGAGGTGATCAACCTCCTCCTGCGTGGTGCAAGACCACTGCCAGAAAGTCTGGGGAAGGGATCCCACACCTCCATCTGGCACCTGCAATAGCACACCTGGGACTTGGCATCCAGTTTGGGCTTCCTGGGACAGAAAAGGCACAAAAAGTGAGCTCAGCAAGAGAGTTGGGGGCTGGAACACATGGCAAGACATACAAGGAGAAGCTGGTGCTTCTCAGGGAGATCTCCTTGCCATCTCCAGACATCCAACAAGAGGTTACAGACAGGACAAAGCCAGACTTTTCTTGAAGCTTTGCACTGATGGGACAAGAAACAGTGGATAAACTGCAGTAAGGGAACTTCTACTTAGATATCAGAGCCCAACATTCACCCTGTGGCTGGTGACACACTGAAGTTGGGACCAAATGGTGCAGAGCAGTTACCCAAAGCTCCTCTGGATGTGTCCCTCAGGGATCTGCTCTTAGCAGGGACTGGACTAGAGCCCCTAGCTCTAGTCCCCTCAGGGACTCCTGAGGTCCCTTTCCCCTTTGTCAAGCTGGCACCCTGAGACCAGCAAGAGCAAATTGAGGATCAACCTCAACAAGAAAAAAATCTAGCAGAAGATCTCAACCACCACCTTCTACTCATGCCCTGAAAGCATTATATCCATGATCCACCCCAGGCTGTGAGCACAGCAACCAAGCTGAGCCCCCCAAACTTGGCTCTGGAGAACCATCAATAGGGAGTGTCTGGCTCTGCTCCACAGCCCATTTCCACAGGGATGAGCCAGTGAGGCTCCTCCCTGCAGGACATGACCCAGTACAAGGAGACCCCCCCAAGACACTGCCCTTTGTCACCATCCTGTGCTCAGTAACGAGCTGGCAGCACGTGACTTTCTGTTATCAATGAGATAAAGCCCAGCACAGACCACAGAAAAGAGTCCACAGAAGCTGTGGGAGGGAAGGAAGAGGATTTCCAGCCCCCAGGGCCCTCTTGGCCCCAGAACACTCTGCCCCTCATACCAGCCTGGGTGGAAGACTCCAGGCTGTGTCACCGGTGTGTCACCAGCACGAGAACCCTGTCACTGGCAGTGAATGGGGGAGATGAGCTGCAGGGCTTTTGAAACCCCCCTCCTCTGACACACAGCCACAGCTGAGACAGGCTTCAAACCAACCCAGCATCATCCCCAAAATGCTTCACAGCAGGAGAGAACAGGGCTCCTCACCTCCAGGCTCATAACAGGAGAGAAAGCAGCTGGATTCTCCCCAAGGTGTTACCACTCGGCTGCTTTTACTTCCAGGCTCCTGCTGCCACTCCCAGGGCACATCCTTGACCCTCACCTCCACGAGGATGGGAAATGCTCTCATTGCCCTGGCCTTTCTCTTGGCACTCGTCCCACGTATCCCCTCTGCAGAGGAGCAGCACAAGGACAAAGCACTGCCACAGTCCCCGATGGCTTGAGCAACCAGCAGAAAACTTCCTGAAGTTCCTGTGCTGGGGGAAGCTCCTGCCACCACTCGAGGGCAGTGGCTCTCCAGGGCAGTCACCTCCAGGCTCACAACAGCAGGGACAAGCAGCCCCTCTGCCAGCAACCCCGGCCCATCTGCCAGGAATCAGGGCTCACCCAGCACTCCTACTTCTCTTTTTCTGCCTCCTCCCACCAAGACTTCTTGATTGCAACCTGGCCACTTTTTTGCACCTTGTTACTTGAGATTAAAGAAAATGAGACCAACAGCATCCAGAGATGGAGAATAAACACACAGAAGCTAAGAAGGACATGCCCAGCAGCAGCCTGGTCCTCATGATGGAGACCCCTTGTTCCAGGCACCCTCCAAAGCAGGAGCATTAAACCAATCCCAAAGTCAAGGCATTTCAGCACAAATATCTTACAGCATAGCTTTGATGGTAGCAAAGGAGAAACGTTCTTTGACAAAAAATGTTTCATGATGGAAATTGGCTGCTTCTACTAAAATTTTCCACCCACTTCCCAGCCTGAGAACCAACACACACAGCTCGAGAACACAGGAAAGGGATGGCCCACAGCAGCCGTGATGCTCAGAGGTACAGGCTGCCTCTCACTTCTTGACATACTCGAGGCATCAGAAAGCCCTGGTCAGAGGATGAAGGCTTAGTCAGCTCAGCTGGCCCCAAACCAGAGGAGACCTCAGGGACAGGCCTCTCACACCCCCTCTGTGGCCACAGGTGTGTTTATCCAGCCTCTCCTCACCTCCTGCCCACAAGAACTCGATCTCAGTCCCTCGCAGCTGTCAGCTGGGGAGCTACAGACCCATATTTCCTCTGGTCACCTTAAGATCACTTTCATTTCCATTAAACAAGCATGTGAGAAAGGGAAGAAACTCCGTTAGGGGACATTTTTATTGTATTACCACAACCCAAGTTTAAATCTCCCCTGAGCTAAGCAGCTCCAGCCCCTCTTTATTTCTCCACCAAAGCTGTCCTGTCTTCCCACTTCAATGCATATGACTGAAAGTCATCAGGGGCAAAGGCAGAGGCAGCCGCCCGACACCAAAATACAACCCCAGCACTACAGTGGCCACTGCCAGGGGCGCGTGTGGTCTGGAGCTCCAGCGAGGTACTCCCTCTCCTCCTTTGCCAAGGAAAATGCCACACAGTACCACGTCACCAGCTGGGACCTGAGCTGCCTGCACTGTGAAGGGACACGGTGACAATAAATCACATTGGCAGGGCTGGGTGTCCACCTCCAACTGCCCCTGCTGCAGCAGGCCTCAAGCACTTCTTCCAAACCACCAGGAAAACCCTTTCCTAATGACCACCAGCCATGAGATCTGGCTAATCCCTATTCTAACACGCTTCAAACCTGCAGAATTCCCCACATGCTGTAAGTATACGGGGTCCTGCTGCACTGCCCAGGAGGATTACTTTTATTTTCACCCCAGAACAGCTGCCATGGCACAGCTGCCTCCTTCCAGCTGCTGTTCCCTAATCCCAGAGGACTATACAAGGCTCTTCCAGCCTAACAAGCCCTGCATTTCCCTCTAATTAGCCCGCTGTTCTGACTTGCCCAGGAGCAGGGCAGCACAGAATCATGCTGGGCAAGACATCCCTGCTAACAGCTGCCAGAATCTGGCACTGCTCCTCCCTATCTAAGCTCAAGTCTCTCAGAAAACTCTCCACAGGAAGTTTGACGATGTCACCCTGAGGCAGTGCCTGTCCCACCTGGTGCTGGCACAAAAGTGCTCCACAGACCCATCCTGACATCCCATCCACACCACAGCCCAGCACAGCCCACCCTGCCCCCAGCTTCACTCTGAAACAGGTACTGACCACCTCAGTTTTCTTCACTGAGCTGCCTGTGGGGGAGAGACTGCCCAGCAGGCAGCCTGACTAACAGCCTGGAGGTACACTGGAGAGAAGTTCTCCTCACTTAATTACCCAAAATTAACTTGCCAGAAGGAACTGGCCTCCTTCTGTAACACAGCCCACCCTGGACCTGCTTTTTGCCAGTGTAGCTCCGTACATTGTACAGGACACCCTCCACCACTCCAGTGTTAGAGGCTCTTGTGTCTGAGCCCTACCTGTTGATCTGGGCAGCAGCAGCATGTCAGGCATCAGACTCTCACAGAAAGACATTTTTAGCAGAAATGAATTTAGTAGAAATTAATTTTACATGGACAGATAGAGATAGAACAAGGTGGAATGGCTTGAAACTAAACAAAGGGAGAATAGATTATATGTCAGCAGGAAATCCTTCCTTGTGAGGGTGGTGAGGCCCTGGCACAGGTTTCCCTGAGAGGTGGTGGCTGTCCTATCCCTGGAAGTGTTCAAAGCCAAGTTGGACGGGACTTGGAGCAACCTGGTCTAGTGGAAAGTGTCCCTGTCCATGGCAGGGGGTAGAGCAGGGGGATGAGCTTTAAGGTCTCTTCTAACCCAGCCCATGCCGTGATTCTCTGAATGAGGGGAGCAGCCCCAGCGGGCAGGAGCAGGGCCCTGCTCAGCGCAAGGTCCTGCTGGCAGGGACCGTCCCACGGCGGAGGAGGAGCGGCCAAGGGCTGCAGCAGGGATGGAGCCGGCCCGCACCGCTGCCGGCTGGGCACTGACTCAGTCCCACGCTCAGTTTTTCCCCCACGAGTGCCCCGTGCCCCGGCCCCTCCCCACGCCGGGTCCCGATCGGTTCTGCTTTCCCAGCCTGCGGGGGCCCGGAGCGACCAACCCCGGCCGCCCCCGCCCAGCCCGGGGCAACGAACGCGGTTAAACACAACAGGGGAGCGAGGGGGGCGCAGACACGACCCCGACCCGCGGCCCCAGCGCTCTCCGTGCTCCCTCCGGCGCAGAGCGGCCCGGGACAGCGCAGACCCCCCGCTCCCGGTGGCGGTACCTACCTGCCGGGCGCTGCCCGCCCCGCCGGGGCCGGTACCGTTGAGCAGCGGGGTGGTCTCGCCCGCACGCCCGTCCTCGTCGTCGTCGCGGTCGCGGCCGGACCAGGACACCTTCTTAGCGACGTTGGCCATGCGGGGCGGCGGCGGCAGCTCCTGCACCGGGCCTGCCCCGCCGCTCGGTCATGTGATCGCCGCCACCGCCATCACGTGGCCGTCAGGGCGGCCGGGGTCGCCCCGAGGCACCATGGGAGTTGTAGTTCCGCCGGGGGACCCGCGCCCGGCCTCGAGGGAGCTCCTGGAGCGGCTGCGGGACGGGACGGGACGGGACGGGACGGGACGGAACGGGACGGAACGGAATGGAATGGAATGGAATGGAGTAGGATAGGGTAGGACGGGCTGAGAGGGACCCCGGCTAGGGTGGCCCGTGAGGTTGCGAGGCCGCCGCGAGGCTTTGCCCCACGCACACCCAGCCGGCAGCACGGCCCCGCCGCCCCAGGGAACACGGGGCTCCGGGAACGGCCGGAGCCGGCGCCGCTCCAGCTCTCCAGGCACAGAATTCCGCAGAGCAGACATTCGGGACCGAGTGCGCTTTGCCTGAGCTCCCTGGAGCAGCACAACTCGGCCCAAAGCCCTGCCCCGCCAAGGAGCCCCGCGGGCAGGGGCAGCGCACGGGACCGGCGGCGGCTGCTCCGGCAGCGCTGGCTCACCCTGGTCACGGGCTGTCCCGTGCTCTGCTTCCCCTGCTCTGACTCACGGACAGGGAACGAGCAGCGTCACCCGCTCCGGCTGCCCGTGCTGAGCAGCTCCTGCCCGGCTGTGAGCGGCACCGAGCGTTACAGTGAATGAGCAGGACAGAAATAAATGAGGTTTCTCTAATGTCCGGAGAATTTTAATAGGAACCATGGGCTGTACATCTCTAGGAACAGGCGGCCTCTGGCTTTGGTCCCACCTCTGCCATACTGGCTGCCAAGACCCCTTTCCCTTTTCCCCTCCCGTGTCCTGAGACGCCCTCTCTGCTGGGTGTCCCATCACCCTGGGAGGATTCAGCTCGTGTCGGAAGCGGCACCATGAGCCAGCCGTGACTGCTGGTAGCCGGCACCATTTCTGCCGTCAGCCTCGTCAAAGGCAGCGCTGGAGGCAGGGACACGCCACCCTCCGCACCCCGCCCTGCAGGGAGGCATCGGCCATGGTGAGGAGGGGGCCGCGGGGCAGGCCCCGCCCGGTCGCCATTCTGGCCACCTCCCCTGGCAGGAGAGCCCGTCTCCAGAGAGCGAAGCCAGCCAGGTGACCCACAAAAGCTTCTGCAGTGCCCAAGTCAATGCTGGGGCCGTCCTGCTCCCAGCCCAGCACCAGCGAGCCACCAGCGGGAATTTCATAGCCCTGCTGGAAGCCGGAGCCGGCAGCCAGCAGCCTCCTGTCCACGTAGAAGCGGTACTGGCCCTGGCCGGAGGACCAGGTGAGGCACAGATGGTGCCATTTGCCATCCAGGAGTGGCATCACCGGGAGCTCCCGAAACTGCCCGTCTCCCACGATGAAAAGTGCGGAGCCAGGGCGATCCCGACTGTGGCCATGCACGGCCAGCTCGCCGTGCCCGTCCTCTGTGGCGTAGTAGAGGAGAGCACCGAGGCGAGGGGCTGGGGTGGCCAGCCAGGCACAGAGTGACATCGCCCGGAGCCCCCGGTGTGGCCCTAGTCCAAGGACGGCCCTGTGCTCAGCGGAGCTGTTGGGGAAGAGCAGGACGGCACCGGTGCGGCAGGCGGGGGAGGTGGGCACCGGGGCGGGGGGGCCGTACCTGTCCTCTCCTGGCTGCTGGGGGCATGGGGGCTGCTCCTGGGGGACCGTGGTTACAGTGGGGAGCACCGGTGCCATGGTCTGGAGTCCTGCTGCTGCATCACGAGGGGTCTCCTCATCCTCCCCGGGTGCTTCACCAGGCCCGGCATCAGCCGGCAGCCAGTGCCCTTCCTCCTGCCGGCGTTGCTGCCACCGCCTCGTCTTCGGGCGCCGAGGGCTGGGGGAGCTGGGGACAGCCTGGCCCGGTGGCTGCTGCTCCAGCTGGCTGCCCCGGCTCCGGGCAGCGTCCGGCAGACCGTGCGGTTTGGTGCCAGCCTCCACCAGTGCAGCCGGTGGGTGGGTGAGCGGGCTGTGTGGTAGGCTCAGAGCACCCACGGTCCCCTCCAGCCTCTTCAGCCTGCGGCGCAGCTGCCGGCCAGCGGTGGCCAGGCGGGACAGCTCGGCACCCAGGGCGGCCCGGGCGGCGACAGCCTCCTCCGCCTGCTCCGCCAGTGCCTGGAAACGTCCATCGATGTTGTAGGAGATGTTGTAGTTGCTGGCGATGCTCTGAAGATGGTTAAGTGTCACCTCCTGGAGCCGGAGAAACTGCAAGGGAGTGGGATGACGTGGGGTGAACCCACGTCCCCATGCCGGGCCCCTGCCCAACCCAAAATGCTGAGTGTCCCCCTCGCACAGGCTGGTCAGCACCCCCTCCCGAGCACCCACCTGCTCCTCCAGGCGCCGCAGCCGCAGGAGCAGGGGGCCGGGTCGGGCCAGAGGCCCCGGTGCCCGGGTCAGGCCGCCCTGCAAGGCGGCAGCGACGATCAGGCAGAGAGGCAATGCCATCCCCGCCATCCCGCTGCCGGACGCTTTCTGTCTGCACGGCAAGGCCGGCCCTGGCCCCCGAAGTGCCCCCCCGGGCAGCCTCCATCATGATGAGATCCGCAGCCACCTCTGGCACGGCCCAGCACCGGGGCTCCCAGCGCCGAGGCCCCGGGCCAGCGCTCTGCGGGGGCGGCTGGCCCCGGCCCAGAGCTCCCAGAGCTGCGGCATCCCGGGGCAGGGGCCGGGCCGGGGGTATTCGGCTGTGAGGTGCGGAAAGGTGGTGAGGGACACATGGCTGGATGCAGGGCAGGGGGGACAGGCAGGGCAGTGCCGGCAGGACAGGGGGGTAGAACGGTGTGGTCAGTGCCGGCAGGACAGGGGGTTAGAACGGTGTGGTCAGTGCAGGTAGGACGGTGTGGTCAGTGCAGGCCGGACAGGGGGTTAGGACGGTGTGGTCAGTGCCGTGTGGCAGGGCCACCACAAGGGGGCAGCACGTGCGCGAAGGAGCGCCGTCCGTGGGCGGGGCTTTAGGGCAGTGGGCGGGGCTTCACAGCGGCGCAGTATGTTCCCGCCCTTTCCTAGGCCCCGCCNCCGCCCCCCCCGAGCCCCCCCCCAAGCCCCGCCCCCTACCCTTGAGCCTGGCACAAGATGGCGGCGGCGACCCTCGCCCGCCGGATCGGCCGCTCAGGTGCGCCCGGACCCTGCCCCGACCGCTCCCTGCGCCGGGCTCGGCGTGTCCCCAAGCCCCCGCCGCCTCTCTGTGCCCCTCCTTACCGTCAGGGTGTTCCACGTGTCCCTCTGCCCTGTGGGTTGGGGCGTCCCTATATCCTCCCTGAGTGGGTCAGGCTGTNTGTCGTTCCTTCAGCAACAACAAGATCCAGGTGGAGCTGGACGAGAGCTCAGGTACGGCGGGTGTCACCCTCAACCCACGGGCACTGTGGGGCACAGGCAGGCTCCCTTCCACCCCTGTCGCATGCCATGTGTGGCTCTGGGCGTGTAAAGTCGCCAAAGCCCCAGATGTCCCAGCTGCAGCTGCTTAGGACCCTCGGAGAGAAGTGTTTGGGGTTGGGAGCCTCACCAGTTGTGGACACTTCAGGTGGTTGGTGCCACAGGTAAACCCTGGCTGTCACTGTCCCCTGCCTGTGCATTGTCCCCTCTGGGGGGGTCCCTGGTTTGGGCACCTGGTAGAGTGGCAGTGCTCCGTCAGGGAAGAGCTGTTGGGAATTTCTGTGACCTGGCTACCAGGAATAGCTGTTGTGGCGCCATGTGCCTGCACTGACCAAAGGTGCCTCTTCTTGTGGCTTCCCAGGTCCTTCTTTCAGGCGCCTGGGTGTGTCCTCATGCTTTTCGAAGCTTGGCATGGCTGCAGCACCCAGGCTAAGCACTCAGGGAGGACCTTTTGAGTAGGGTAGTGCGATTTGGGTGGGGACAAGGGCTCAGAGCCCTTCTCCCTGACAAGCTCCAGCAGGTGTGTGACCCCCTGGACACAGTCTGTTTGCTGTGACAGAAGCTGCAGGCTTGGCCTTACCCGTTGAGCCCAGAGAGAAGGGAACTGCCGGGCAGCGTGACCCGGAAAGTGGCTGAGCTTTGGGACACGTGGGGTGCCGCCACACATGGCCTGGTCTTTGCTCCAGGTCCACCACCCGCTGAGCGACCCTGGCTTGTGGGTGGATCTGGGCAAAGACAGGACCTTGCCCTTGGCTCTGCTGTTCTGGAAGCTTTTAAATAGCCAGAAGTGCTATTGGGTGGGAGTGGGAAAACACAGTTTGGTGAGGGAAACAGGGAGGTGGGTGAAGCTCCCCTGGGCAGGGCAGTGTGAGCTGCAGTGGGTGGGTCTGATGTCCCTGTGTTTACCCTGCACAGGCGTTGCCATGATGAAGTTCAAGAGTCCCCCAGTCAACAGCCTCAGCCTGGAGTTCCTCACAGAGTTTTCCATAAGCCTGGAGAAGCTGGAGAATGACCGGGCCTGCCGGGGTGTGATCATCACCTCTGTAAGCGTTTGCTCCTGGTTGGGTCACTGGTCACTGGCACGGGAGGGCCCCCAGGCACCTTGGATTGGCTCTGGGAGGAGAGCAGGGGGCTCCTGGAAGCGCCATGATCTTTCTTCTGTGCCCTTTTCTAGCAGAAAAACAATAACCAAGTGTTGTCCTTTGTCATGAAAATCGGATCTGCTTATCTGCCAACCTGACACATGCTGTGACATCTCCTGGTTCAACCACAGGGAGCTGCAGGGAGATGCCAGTGTTTATTTTCAGATATGATGTGGGACAAGGTGGTGCCTGGGAATGGGACAGGACAGGTTTTGTGCTGTGTGACTGATGTACTCACACAGGGACCCTGACAATGAGAAATTTTGTTGCAAGCAGAGGCCCAGCACTGCAGGCCATGGTGATGGGATGATCCAGGCTGTGGGAGCACTGGGGAGATATTTTCAGAACTCCAAAAGACCCTGATTTATGTCACATATTCATGACTTTCCCTTCCCTCAAGCTGCCAGGCTGAGAGCTAAAGGGTCCTTCCTGCCCTGTGACTCTCAGGGACATCTGTCTTTTCCCAATTCCAGGCTCTCCCCAAAATATTCTCATCTGGCCTGGACATCACCGAGATGTGTGGGAAGAGCGTGGAGCACTACGCCGAGTTCTGGAGAGCCGTGCAGGAGATGTGGCTCCGGCTCTACGGCTCCAACATGGTGACAGTGGCTGCAGTCAACGTACGTCCTTTGGGCCCACCTTCCTCGGGGTGGGATTGTCACCTGCTACAGTTGCTCTGCACTGTGTGGGCAGGGACAACTGAAAAACCAGGCTGAAATTCATCCAGGGATGTATCTGTTGGGGTGTGCGGGTGAAATTCGTGTCTGTCAGTTCTGTGGGGTGTGGGAAGGTATGGAAGCGTGGGATGCTGCAGGCTCCCTGTAAGCTGCAGGCTCCGTGTAAGCTGCAGGCACTGCTGGGGTACAGCAGCATTTCAGCATTTTCAGCAGGTTTTGCTCCTCCAGCCATGGTTCTTGGCCAGCAGGAAAGTGCTGCTGGAGTCTCTGTGTCCGTGGATGGGTCGTTACATTCTTGGTGTCTTGTTTTCATTTTCCAGGGCGGTGCTGCCCTGGCAGCTCACGGTGGTGTCTGTCCACAGCCCCCCATTGAAGGCACTTGGGTCTTCTCTCAGGCATCCTGTGCAGGGCTGAGCAGCACTGAGCCATGGAAAAGATGTTCGCAAATGGAAGGGAAATCTTCCCTGTGAGGGGGGTGAGGCACTAGACCAGGTTGCCCAGAGAAGCTGTGGCTGCCCCATCCCTGGAAGTGTCCAAGGCCAGGTTGGATGGAGCTCTGAGCAACTTGATCTAGTGGAAGGTGTCCCTGCCTCTAGCAGGGGGCTTGGAATGAAATGGGCTTTAAGGTGCCTTTCAACCCAAACCCTCTTGTGATTCTATGAAACCCTGATAAACATCAGAGATCTTCTTTAGGACTGTTTCGAATCAGGTGATCAGAAATTTGGGGGACATCTGCTCTGTCTTCCTGGTGTCTTCCCTGCTCTGGAGTGATCAGTGAGGCTTGGGGGTGTTTGTAACCATGTCCTAGACTCACTCTGTCCTTCTCTCTGCCAGGGCTCCAGCCCGGCTGGGGGCTGCCTTGTCGCCCTGTCATGTGACTACAGGATCATGGCAGAGAACCCCAAATTCAGCATCGGCCTGAACGAAGCCCAGCTGGGCATTGTGGCTCCCTTCTGGTAGGCCAGTGCTTCCCACTTCTAGTATCATGTGTAGGTCTCTAAAAAGAATTCATCTTCAAGAAGTTAATTACTCAGTTCAGCTGGTCATGGCAGTGTGGTTTGTGTGTCAGTGATCAGGTATTTGCAGCTGCAGGAGATGACACCTCATTTCTGTGCTGTCCTGCAGGTATCTGAAAAGCTTTCAGGCTGTAGAATGTCCTCATATCCTGCACCAACCAGGACCTCAGTTCTGACTCTGAAGTCAACTCCAAAACTAGTGCTGGGAGATCTCACGGGTCAGGCTCAGTCTGGGAATATGCTTTTCTCTGGGTACACGCTGTGTGCCTTCAAAATCCCATGGTGTGGAGATCTCTGAAAGCACGGGGACACAAAGATACTGACACACAGGGCCTCATTTGCCCTAAGAATGTATAAATATACTGTCAGGAAGGAGCTTTCACTCACAGCAAGTAGATACCCACAGGCATTGAGGGTAAAAAGAGCAGCTTTCATGCACAGAAGGGGGAACTCTCTTGGGGTACTACCAAAAATGGCTCTTCTCACACCATTTTCACATTGTAACTGAGCCCACAGCTGCTGTTCAGAGCACTGAACCTGAGGGTGGGACCAGGGTGCTCTCAGAGCCCTGAGCTTGGGGAGTGGGACCAGGGTGCTGTCAGCTCCGATGTCTGGGTGAGCTGCCCCTGAGCGTGGCTTTCCCTCCCATCTCTTGCAGGTTTAAGGACACGTTTGTGAACGTTGTGGGACACCGAATTGCTGAACGCTCCCTCCAGCTGGGCTCTCTCCACCCCGCACCTGAGGCGCACAAGCTGGGCCTTGTGGATGAGCTGGTGCCAGAGGAGAAGCTTATGGAGAAGGCTGCAGCTGTCATGGCACAGTGGCTGGCCCTTCCTGGTAAACCTCTGGCAGAACAGGAGGGGACCTGGTCTGAGTGGGAAGCACAGATGCCAGGGCTGGTACCTGGGAGCTACATAACAGTTTCCATTAAAAGGGAAGGTTTGGATGGCTGGGAGGTAGGAAAGCTCAGCCCAGCGGTCCCACCAGCCTTGGGCTAATGGAGAGGGACACTGTGCTAACGTTCAGGGCATGTGGCTCCAGCTCATCTCATCCTGCCAGCCCTGCTGAGTCAGTCTGGAGGTGTCTGAGCTCCACAGACCAACCAAATTTCTGTCTGTCAGTGGAGGTGTTAGCCCAGGAAAGCTGCCATGGAGCTGAGGGAACAGCCTGGGTGAGAGCTCCTGGGTGGCTGCCAGGCTGCTTTTGTGGTCTGAATCAACTCTTGGCACTCTGGATGGCAGTGATGGGGGTGTGGGTGACGACAGACAGCACAGGCGTCGTGTGTTTGGGCTGCTCCGTGACTGCAGCACAAGGTTCCTGGGCTGGGAGAGGGCTCTCCACAGATCTGAGCTGTCCCAGCCCATGCCACCTCTCCTCCCTGCTGTCCTGGTGTTCGAGTGTCACCTCACCCCTCACATTGCAGAGCATGTCTCAGCTGTGCCCTCTCCTGACTTCCAGGAGGTCCTGTGCAGATCCTTCCCCTAAATCAGAGCTGTGTGTGGGTGGAGGTGGCTGTAGCACCCAGGTGCCAGAGCAATTCAGGGTTCCCAGTGTGTGGATGGGAGGGGGTCAGACATCATTTCATTGTCACTAAGTGCATGAGTAAAACATCTGTGCAGCAGATGTGCTGCCACATCACTGCACCTGGCTCTGTGAGGGTGTGAGCAGATGTGTGCTCGAGGCCTCAGTCAGCTCCACCTGCCCATGCTGCTCTGGCAGCATCCGCGTATCCATGTGGAATGGCACAGGCCCAGGAATGAGCTCAGGGGAATGGTGCTGCTGGCTTTTGTGCAGTGTGGTTGGCAGGAGCAGATTGTCTTGCCAGGGATTGAAGGGATTAGTTCAGGGGAGTTTAGAGCCACAGTAGTTCCAAATAAGAAGGAATTCTGTTTGGTTATTGGTGTGTATTGGAGGTGGGTATTGGGCTCTGGAGGGCACAGAGAGAAGGAGGTACACAATTTTTTGTCATCTGTGCCAGCAGGGCAGTCATTTTCCCACTGAGCAGTACAATCATAATTTATTGTATGAGAATTTATCCAGTTCAGCTCCCGGCTGGTGGGTTTTTCTTATCCCTTCCCCCTCTGGTTTCAAGAGCACTTTGCTGTGTGATCCCTCCCCATTGCACCTGCATTTGGTGGCATCGAGAGCAGGTCAGGGGTGAGGACAGGGCATGTTCCTCATCCTCGCTGTCCTCTCTGCAGACCATGCCCGCCAGCTCACCAAGACCATGATGAGGAAGGCGGTGTTGGACCGCCTGGTAGCTCACCGGGAGGAAGACATCAAGAACTTCATCACCTTCGTCTCAAAAGAGTCCATCCAGAAGTCCCTTCGCATGTACATGGAGATGCTGAAGAAGAAGAAGCACTGAGATCCAGCTGGTCCTGGGAGGTCGAGTCACCCTCTGAAACGCTGCAGTAGCTGTTGGTCTCACGGCAAAGCCACCTGCAGTGCCAGCAATTGGTGACGTGCCACCTGCTCCCATGGCCACCTCTGCTGCCCCTTCCCTTTGTGCCTGTAGAGTGCCTGACACCACTGCTGCCTTCCCCAAGGGCAGGGAGAGCCCACTCAGCCCCCCGAGGAACGGACAGGGACAGGGTCTCGACACGCTGTGGCCTGAGCCAGACGGTCCTTGGATGTCCTCCTTCCTGTCCAACACTTAATCGTGAAATGAGGTTTGTCAATAAATCTTCAATGAGGTAGGAGATGGGTGCTTTGTTCCATGGCTTGTGTGTGGTCACAGTGTCCTGGCTGGTGGCCTGTCCTCAGGCTCTCATTCATGGTGGGCTGGGGGGTCTGGGCACAGCCAGCTGCCATCCTTCTCCAGACTGGGATCTGGGGCAGCCTGTGCACAGGACTTGTGGATCGGGCTGAGTGGAGCACCTTCATGGGGATTGGTGCTGGGAGCTGGAGCTGGATCCTGGTCTGTGGCTGCAGGAGGAGCTCAGGCTGTCAGCTTCACCTCAACTGGGTAGTGGTCACTGACTGCCAGGGCCTGGAGGAGGGCAAGAGGTGGGAGATGTTCAGTGAGCCACTCACCCCTTGCCATGCTGCTGGGGCCAGCAGGGCAGTCAGTTGCACTGCCAGAACCTTCTACCTGCTGGAAGGGGCACACTCTCCCCAGCCCCAAGACACTCGACACACAAGGCTCCAGTTTTGGCACCTCTCATGGAGAGATGCCCAGGCGTGGCTTGGGGTGGGCACTGGCAGGGGCTCACCTGCCCTCTAAACCCCCATGTCTTATCTGGGGGCTCTGTGCCAGTGATGGGTGGTTGAAGGTTGGCTTGGGTTACCCCATACCCTGAGTCCTGCTCATGGAAGACCGTAAAAAACCTTGTGCATCTCTTCTCTTCCCTATGGGGACAGGCAGTGACCCCAAATCCCCCATCCTCTTTCCGCCTTGAGTCCCTTGTCACCCTGAGCCCTTCGAACAGACAAGGGCAGCCCTGCAGCCTGGGCCAGCTCAGCTTTGGTGCCTGCTAGAGCCCCAAATGTGTGATCCTGGCTCACCTCCTCCTGGTCCAACCGGAAAGCGCGCTGGAAATCGTAGATACCGGCTGAATTGGACACGATGCTTCTCTTCAGCTTGTTGCCACACGCCACGATCCTGCCGGGGAGATGTGGGTGGATGGTGGGTCCCACTCCTGCCCCTGCTGGTGGTGCAGGACAGGCAGGGGGTCCCCGGGGTGCCAGGGAAGGGGACAGTGGTGCCGTGGTGGCAGCGCTCACCTGTCATAGGCACAGTCTGACTTGCCCACGGTGGTGTCGGCGCTGTCGGGGAGCAGCCACTTGAAGATGTCGCTGGTGCGCAGGCGGATGGATGACCAGTCACTCGGCTGGACGTAGGAGCAGTCGGCATTGAAGTCCCCCAGGAACATCATGTTCTGCAGGGGAGATGGGGAGGCTCGTGGTGTGGGTGATGGGCTGTTCCTGCCGCTGGCCCTCCCATGGGGGTGGCAGGGACCCCCCCATCACGGGGCAGGAAAAGGGTTCCCATCCCACCACTCCTGCACCAGCTGCGCTCGCCTCGCAGCAGGGTCCCAGTGTGGGTCAAACAGTCCCTGGGGCTCAGTGCCCAACCTCAGTGCCCCCCCAAGTGCTGGTGACACTCACATCAGTCCCCCACTTGTTGATGATGGCCAGGTAGACGTCGTAGAGCGCGTCAATCTCGGCAACGGCATCACGTGGGGCCGAGTGCAGGGGCACCAGCACAAACTCCTTCACCTCTGCCAGGGGAGAGGGATGTCAGCCCCACGACAACCCCATGCCACCACCCATGGCCACTTGTTCCCCCACTTACTGGTGCTGGGTGCTGAGACCCTCAGGATGAATGGCTCCCGGCTGAAGACATCCTGGGGGTCCTCATATTGGTAGGTGTCCACCACAGACACAACGTCTGTCCTGTGGGAACAAAAGGATGGTGACCCTCGGACTTGGCACAGCCCTTGTGTCCCTTCCATGGTGCTGGTGGCCCTGCACTGCCAGCCCCATTACCTGTAGATAAACAGGTACATCTCTTTGTAGTTCTCCCGTCCCAGGGGGCCACTGATCTCGTAGTCATATGGGGATGTGGATGCACTGCAGAGACACAAAGGCAGGACAGTGATGTGGCTGGGACCATCCTGGATTGGCCTTGGCATGCCCAGGAACTGGGTGACCCCAGGGTAGAGCTGGTTCTGCTCTACAGTCCCCATGGGTCACTGTGCCCTGGCCATGGGGTGACATGAAGTATAGCACTTCTGAAGCCCCCCATGCCTCTCCCTGAGGTGGCTCTTCGGGCACAGCATGACATGGGGTGGTTCCTGCCACCCTTCTCTGCAGGGACATTCCTCACCTTCATTTGCAGCAGAGCTAAATTAGGTCAGCAAGCAGCCTGGGGCCCTGCAGCGCCCAGCGTCACCCTCCCTGCCCTGGCTGCTTTGTGGCCGTGCTGGAGGGGACACGGAAGAGGTGAGGACATGGGCTGGGCGTACCTGCTCAGGAGCACTCGCAGCCTTTCAACACGGCAGCAGCAGCTTCCGCATGGTCCCGAGCCATGCCCTTTCCCGAAACGGGGTCAGCACCCAGCCGGTGGAGGGGCTGCCACCCTGCTGTGGCCAGTTTTAGCCCACCCCAGCAGCCCCTTTTCCTCTTAGCGTGCCAGAGCCATCCTCCTCAAAGCCTCATCCACTGCTGGGTCCATCCCAGAGCCCCCCCTGCCACTCACAGGGTCTTGGGGTGCAAGGTCTGCCTCTCCCTTCATCCCCCTCTCTTGCTTCTGCCCTGTCCTGTTGGATTTTGGAGATGAAGCTTGCCAGAGCTGTAGTTCCTTTCCATCCTGCATGCCCTGGTGAGCTTACAGCTTTCAGAAGGGATTTGTACCACTTGTATCCCCATTCTTTCCACCGGGTTATTCCTGTTGTTGTTTTCAGTGCCTTCTCATTGTCCCAGCACATTTCTCCTATTCTTCTTTCCAAAAATAAACTCTCTGTTGATGGACAATTTCTTTTTTGCCTTTTACTGCTCAGGCAGCTTGGCTTTCCCTGCTGCTGCTGCCATCCCAGCCCCAGCCCCTCTTGTACCTGTTGAGCTGCTCCATGAGCTCGGTGACGGCGCTGAGGTCGGAGTCACGCACCTCCTGCACCAGCACCACGTCGTAGCGGTGCAGGACCTGTGAGGCCGAGAGGGACAGCTCAGGGCCAGTCTCTGGCCCCTCTCCCAGCCAGGCACCCTGACATGGTTCTGGCTTCAGCACCATGGGGATTTGCATGTCCCTTGGTGGCAGGGCAGATGTCCCCAGGGAGGGCTCAGAGGGTGCCTGACACCCCACCAAGCCTTCATCCACCCAGGCCATCCCCAGCACTGCGATGCCATGCCATCCTCAGCCACGTCCCCACATGTCCCTGGCACAGGAGCCACGTTGGGGTCTGTCCCAGCACTCAGCCCATCCCCACGTTGCACTGGCTGCACTCACATTGATGATGATCTCTGCCACTTCCTTGTTGGACATCTTGGTGTCACCGAAGGCCTGGATGTTGAAGGCACCAATGCGCAGCACGGCAGTGGCTGGGCACAGGAGAGCCACAGCCAGCAGGGACAATTCCAGTGTCGCAGTCCCCATTCTTTCAGGGTGGATGCTGGGTCACAGGGATGCAGCAATGGGAGCTGAACTCGGAACACTACTTTGGATTTGGGGTAGAGGGAAAAACATGTAGATCCTTCCAAAGTCCTGGTGTGTGACGGTGTGTCATGGTGGGCACTGCCCAGAACAGGCTGCAGAGCTGGTGTGGGCAGCATGCCAGCTCACCAGTCCCAGAGGAAGATAAATCCTGTCCCATTGCTGTGACTCTGCCTCTTCCAGCTCCTGGGATCACCCAGCTCCACTCCCCACCAGGATGTCTTCACCGCCCACCAGCCCCATCTGCCACTGCCAGCATTCCAGGCACCCCAGGCTGTTCCACATCCTTAAACTTCACCACAGCCCCCACTGCTGGGGTAAGGGGCGACTCCTCTTCCCAGTTCATCCCAGTCCCACCCAGTTGGCAGCTGAAGGTGCTGAGCCCGGATCCGTCCTTACCTTGCTGAATGCGCAGCACCTCTGCCCTCCTGGCAGCAGGATGGGCGGCTTTATTCCCAGCGGAGGTGCCGGCAAAGCAGGATGAGTTGGACACCCCCGTGGGGGTTTTGGCATAACTTTGAGCTCCTTCCCACATTGGGAAACCAAAAATCCCACAGGGCGACAGGGTGGGGTCAGCCCAGCCACTGCCGTGCTGACGCAGCAAAGGACAGACAGGGAGACTTGAAAGTGCTGGGGCATCCCTGTGGGACTAGATGGGCATGTGGGACTTGGGGGGCTGCCATCTGGGGTGGCCCCCGGATCACAGAGTGGGCACGGTGGTCAGGCAGGAGGTGAAGGGCGCTGGCCTTAATTAGGTGATTCAGATGGTGTAATTAGATGGGAGAGAAGGAAATGGCCAGTGTCTGGGTCAGGCAGGTGAGCACCACCAGCCACGGCAAGAGGGGATGGCGGCAAACCCCTGCAGCAGCCCCAGTGTCACCCAGAACAGCCCCACTGGTGACCCAAAGCAGCCCCAGGAGGGCTAGCATTCCCCAAGCCAGTCCATGGCATCACCATAGCCCGTGGCATCACCCCAGGATGACGACGGAGCAGGTGCCTCTGACAGCTGCTCGTGCCAGGACTTGCTGGGCTCTCATGTATGCTGCCAAGTTTTGTATCCTCACACCCAGTCTCGGGATGAGTCCTGTGTCCCTCGGTGCTGTGTTGGCACCAAAACCCCCCTGGGAAGCACCAAACCCCCTGGGAACTGACTCACGTCCTCCCCGCACCCTCGCTGTCAGCACCCTGTCAGCAGCCCCGCAGCCAGGCAGGCTCTGTCAGGATGTGGCCCCGTGAGCTGGCGGAAGAGCATCCTGCACCCTGGAAAGCCTGGAGCCCCCCAGCCCCTTCCCAGAGTCCCAGATTTTGCCATCATCAGCTGAGAGGGAAGCAGCGCTCACCACCCCATGGGTCCAGGTCTCTTGATGGCAGGAGGTGCCCCAGCCCTGGGGACCTCCCTGGCTCCCTGGCAGGGGGCTGAGGGGCTTGGGCACCAGGGGCTGCTGGGGAGACTGAAGGGACCTCCCCTCCAGAGCTGCAGAGGCAGGAAAAGGCTCATTTTTAATGGAAGCAGAAAGCATAACACTTCCACAAGAGCCCAAGGAGCAGCTCCTTGCAGAGACAGTGGGCAGCTTGGCTGGCATTGGTGGTGCACAGGCTCCCACGAGGGATGCAGGTGGGTGCTGGGGTGTCCTGGTAGCCACTGGTGCAGGGACAGGCTCAGTGGGCTTTCAGGGTCACCTCCACTGGGAAATGGTCGCTGACAGCCAAAGCCTGCATGTGAGGGAGAGCAGAGTCACCCTGATCAGAGTCAGCTCATAAACCCTGAGCTCATCTGGACCCACTGTCACTGTCATGTCTGGCTGTGACCCCAATGCTCCACTCCAACCCCCAAAAATTTAGACCATACTCCAAAATGTTCAACCTGGGGGGTTGATTTGGTACAACAGCTGGGGTCAGGCCACCCTTAGGTGCACCCTTGGGAATAGGGAGCCCTTCCACGCTCCCAGGAGCTATGATGGGGCAGATCCCAATGCTGGTGGACTCATATGCCCCACCCAGCCCCTCACTCACATCCTTGCTCTGGAGCTGGAATTTCTTCTCAAAGTTGTTGACGGTGGCAGAGCCGGGTTCAATGTCTTGGCGCAGGGCCGTGCCGCAGGCGACGATGCTGCCGAGTCACCATGGGGGTGTTAGTGCCCATCAGTCCTCCCCATGCCAGCCCCCCCAATACCAGCCCCTGCCACGGCACCCACCGGTCGTAGGCGCAGTCGGTGGTGTCGGCCACGGTGGTGTCGGCGCTGTCGGGGATGAGCCACTCGCAGGCGCGGAGGGAGCGCAGGCGGATGGACGGCCACTGGGAGCTGGTCACGTAGGAGCAGTCAGCATTGAAATCACCCAGGAAGAGGATGTCCTGCAGGGCACAGCACTGAGTCCCTGCCCACAGACCTTACAGGGCAGCAAGGGCTTCCTAAAATCTTAAAGGGTGGCTACAAACCCCCCTGAGGTGCCCCAGTGTGCAGGGACAAACCCCCAGTAATGGCAGGAGAGCCACCCAGCAGCTCCCTGCCTGGAGACTGCTGGGGTGGCATGTGCTCTGATGAATATGGCCCTTGTAGGTGCCTCTGCCTGGGAGGTTCAGAGGCTGCTGTGCTCTCCAGGAGTGGGGAGGTTTTATGGGGCTTTGGGAAATTTTTGGCATGAGCAAATCATGGCATTACCAAATCGCTGTGTTATCAACTGAAGGGACTGTGGTGTTAGAGGGAAGAGTTTGCAGCAAGAGTGCAAGTGGGAAAAGTGAGGATTTAACTAGAGCAGCTGCCCCAGACGGGAGGCAAGAGGCCTCCCGTGGGACATGTTCGTTGCACCTGCCCACCAGGCTGCCCTGGGGAGGAGCTGAGTTCCCCAACGTCGCTTACGTTAGTCCCCCACTTGTCGATGACATCGGTGTAGACATCGTAGAGTGCATCAATCTCCTGTGCTGCATGGCTGGGCTCGGAATGCAGAGGCACCAACACGAACTCCTGTACCTCTGCCGGACAGCTGACCATCAGCCCCTGGCTTGGGTGCAGCCCCTGGGCAGGGAACGGGAACCCCAGGAAACCACCCCAGGCCAAGCCCCAGCTACTGGCCAGGAAAAGCAGTTGAAGGGAAAGGGTGTGTTGGGTTTGGTGCTCTGCCTGTCCCCCAGACTGGAAATTCCAGTGGGGAGCTGCATGCCTTTGTGCATGGTTTGGGGTTTGCTGCTTGTTTCCCATCAGCATTTCCAAGCCAATATGGTTTTGGGAAGGATATGGGATAGTGTGTGTGCCCTGAGGAGGTTCTCAGGAGGTGGAGGTGATGGCATGGGGTAGGCAACGGAACAAAGTGGGAAATGGAACGTGATGGAAGATGGAAAGGATGGGGGACGGCAGGTCATGGGGGATGGCACCCAGCCAGAGGAAGCAGATGGTGGGATATGGCACAAGATGGGAGGTAGCAGATATTGGGATGTAGGACATGAGGGGAAGCAGCTGGAGATGTGAGATGGGGTACAACTGGAGAGAACACACGGAGGGAGATGACAGGTGATGGGAGATGATTGGTAGGAGATGGCACAGGGTGGGAAACAGCAGGCATTGCTGGCTGTGCTGGGCAGGGACATAGGACCCCTAGGCATCCATGGATGGGACCCTGGTGGAGGGTTGCAACCCTCCTGCGCTTGGCAGGCACAGCTCTGGGCTCAGCCCTGCATGGAGGGGACCCTGTGCCAGGTCTGGGCATTCCCCAACGCCAGCTCTGCTCACGTGTGGTGGGTGAGGAGAACTTCACAATGAAGGGCTCCCTGCTGAAGGTATCGGTCCCACAGGGTTCGCAGCCATCGTCGTAGTAGTAGCTTCCCAGCACGGAGACCATATCTGACCTGAAGGAGGAGAGCAGGGCAGCCCCCAGCACTGCTCCTGCCACTGCCAGGGCCCCCAAAGGTAGCCATTCCCCTTGGGGGCTGCTGGGGAGGGCAGCAGGTGACGCCTGGCAGCATCCCTTACCTATAGATGAAGAGGTACTGCTCCTTGTAGCTGGTCCGACCCAAGGGGATGCTGACCAAAAAGCTGTATGGGTGCCTCCCAGCACTGGGAGTAAGTTGTGGAGAGGGTGAGAGGAGGCTCCTGGTGCTTCCCAGCACCCATCAGGCTCTCTCCAACCGAGCCAGAGGTGCCCTGGCATGGCTGGGATCCATCCCAGAATCCCCTTTGCAGTCACCCCCACAATGAGCCATTGGGGTCACCTGTTGAGTTGGTCCATGAGGTTATTAACAGCGCTCAGGTCGGCATCCCGGACCTCCTGCACCAGAACGATGTCGTACTCCGACAGGATCTGGGGGGACAAGCTCAGAGCTGCTCTCCCCCGGCCAGAAGCTCCTCTTGAGGGCACCCGTGGGTGCCTGTTCTGGGCTGCAAAGGCTTCCAGGCTGGCAATGGGAGGGCAGCAGGGACCCCAGGGCCAGGGAGGGGACTCCTGTGTTTGTGTTCTTTGTCTTGGAAGGACCCTGTCTGTCCACCACCCACCTAACCAGCAGCTGCTCCAAGGGAGGAACCTGGGCAGCATCAAACATCATCCAGCCTTGACTGGGGACCAGCAAGAGTGGAGATGGGAGGTGGGAGATGGTGATGGGGGAAGAGCAGATGGGTAGGCAGATGAAAGCATGAATGGATGGATGGATGGATGGATGGATGGATGGATGGATGGATGGATGGATGGATGGATGGATGGATGGATGGATGGATGGATGGATGGATGGAGATGTGTATGAATGGAGGCATAGTTGGATGAACAGGTGGATGGATGAATGAGTGGATGGGCAGATGGTTGGCTGGGTGGAGCGATGGAGGCATGAGTGTTGGATGGGGAGAAGTGGACAGGTGGATTGGAGGCGCGTGGGTGTATGGATGAACGCTTGGGTGGGTGGATGGAAGGTTGGATAGATGGAGAAAGCAGGTGTCCCACTGCCCAAGCTGCCTGCATCCCAAAGAGCAGAGCGTGCCCAGGCCTGCTCCTCTCCCCCACACTCACAGAGACAATGATATTTGCGACGGTCTGGTTGGACATCTTGGTGTCCCCAAACGCTTTGATGTTGAAGGCGCCGACCTTCAGCGTGGTGGCCACGTGCAGCAGGAGAGCTGCGACCAGCAGAGGCAGCACCAACCTCGAGGCTGCCATCCTGTGCAGAGGTGCAGGAGGGGCTCTGCCCTTCTTTGCTGGGAGACAGATTTGGGACAAACAGGGATGATCAGGGTATTCCCACTGGCCGTACTGGTTTCACTGGGAGGCATCTGTTTTCCAGTGAACCACCAGGATGCAGGGATTATGCACCTCTGTCACATGGGGCCTCATCCTACCTGTCCTTCCTGAAAGGAGGCCAGATCACTCACAAGGCTGGAGCGGAAAATTCACTGGCAAACAAGTAAATGCCATTTCATGGTGACACAAAATGGTCACTTCCTCATTCCCAATGAGGAAGAGCTCAGCTCCTCTGGTCTGGGATAGGTGGCAGTGGCCAGGGACACCAAGATCCCTCGGCTTGTGCCTTTCCCACCTTTCCCTGGATCAGTGCCAGAGACTCCAAAGACCCTACAGCAGCTGTGCTGGGAGAGAGAAGGGATGGATCCTCCCTGACACCCCTCCCCACCTTCCTCCCTGCCTGGAGAATCCTCACCTGGGGTAACCTGCCCCACCCC
>VZRV01002553.1:2412304-2447257 GCA_013398115.1 Falcunculus frontatus
CCCCCAACCCCCCCAGCAGTGCCCCATCCTCACCCAAGCTGACTCCCTCAGGACCATCTGCAAAGGTAGTGCTGCAGCTCCCACCCACGGGGGAAGGCGTTTGGGAAGCATTTCCCGTGGCACTCAGCTCCCTGGGGTAATATTTCACCAGCGTGTGGGATCTGAGCCCTGCCCAAGCCTGAGTGCCTGAATGCCTGATCTCACCCAGAGCCTGATAAACGGGCTGAGAGGACGGGCAAATACTCCAGCTTTTGGCACATCAAATCTCAGCTTGAGGACAGATTTGCTGGCCCCAGGCTCACTTTTTCGTCTGGGGCAGCTGCTCTAGTTAAATCCTCACTTTTCCCACTTGCACTCTTGCTGCAAACTCTTCCCTCTAACACCACAGTCCCTTCAGTTGATAACACAGCGATTTGGTAATGCCATGATTTGCTCATGCCAAAAATTTCCCAAAGCCCCATAAAACCTCCCCACTCCTGGAGAGCACAGCAGCCTCTGAACCTCCCAGGCAGAGGCACCTACAAGGGCCATATTCATCCCTGAGCTGCACCCAGGCTTGGCCCAGCAGAGCATTGTGGTAAAACGAAGTTGAGCTGGAGGAGGTGACGCTACCAAGGGGAGATCCTGGGGGGTGTGAGAAGAGAGGGGAGCGGGACCTACCTTTGATGTCATCCAAGGACTCTGGAAGGGGAAGGAGCTGCACCTGCATTTATGGAGAGGGACACTCTCACCTTGCCAAGTGGTTGCCCAGCCAGGGATCATGTGAGGCCGCAGGCTCCATATGGCATTTTTCACGGAAGCAAAGGTCTGCTCAGTGAAAAAAGAACCCTTTCAACCTCTGCCAATGCCTCCCATCACAGGTAAGGCTGAGAAGGGATTAAAATGCCATCAAGAGCTCTGCAAGGTGAAATGAATCCCAGAATGAATCTCTTGTGGGGATCAGCAGTTCCCCAATACATGGCATGGGCAGCTCTCACTCATCACCGGATACAAATTCTCTTAAAAAGTGTTTATTTCACCAGCACAAATCATTCCCATCCAGCACCCCACATTTCCAACAAGCTGTGAGTGTGCTGGGGCTGGCAGCAGCCATCCCAGTGTGGTCTTTGGGTGTGAAGCCAAGCTGGAAGTCCCAAAAAATGATGAATGCCTGCCATGGTGCCCATTCCCAGACCCTCCCCAGGAGGTCACCTGGCTCAGGCCCTGTCCCTGGGAGGGCCATGCAGTGCTGGGGGGGTTGCAGCCCCCCACCCCACCTACTCCCACAGCTCACACAGCCCTGTCCCAGCGGCCTTGGCTGATGTCCCGGTGCTCCTGGCCTCCAAAGGCAGCTGCTGTGTTTCCCAGGAGAGCCCCTGCAGTGTGCAGTGATCCTTAGGGGGCTGGGGGGGCCCTGTCAGCCCCCTCTCCTGGAGCCAAGCACCCCCCCAGAGAAGGGGTGCTCCCCATAGTGGGGTCAGGGCTGGGCCTAGACCCCCCAAGAGGCTCCCCAGATTGGACCCAGGGGCAGGCTTCCTCAGCCAAGACCCTCCATGGTCAATCCTGCTTCAGGTCAGGAACCCCTCCAGGGGCCAGACTCAGGACCAAGAACCCCCTGAGCCAAGGTCCCCTCAGAGTCTGTGTCACCCAGACCAAGACTCCCTCAAGGTAGAGTCCCAGGGCTTAACACCACTTCTGGGCCAAGACCCCACAAAGATCAGACCCCTTTCATGCCAAGGCCACCAGGGCTGGACCATCCTCAGGGCCAATACTCCCTGTGATGCCCGAAAGATAGGCTGGAAATAAATCCCCATAGACCGATGTCTATAGAGCAGGTATTTGTTTATTGCAGCGCCGGTGGTGAGGGGGATTTCTCCTCCTAACTCACCCGCCTTTGTCAAGTGCGGTGATTTATTTATACAGTAAAATTTTGCTTAATGTTGCTATGTCATTACAGCATCATCACATACGCGCCGGAACTAATTTACATAACATGATCTCACGGTTATTAGATAATTCTTTGCACTGCGCATGCACTTCCCCAATTCGGGGGTCTTCGGGGGTCTTCGATGAAGGCTTCTAAAGTCTTCTTCACACTTGAACTTTTCAACTTTGTCTTTGAGGCATGCGCAGTTGTGATGGCCTTTAGTCTATCTGGTCTTAACCAGTTTAAATTCTTGGTCTTGTGGATAATTGGCTCGGCTTGCCAATTTCTCATTAGTACTACACTTACTTATCTCTAAAGTACACCTGGTAAGTTTTTTATCTCTTTTCTTTTTCTCTATTCTGTGTATAAGTAACTAGTTAACTATATACTAGCTATTATATTGTATAAGAAGTTATTCATGTTAGATTATATGGATATTAAAAGGTATGATTCAGGTTATAAGCATCAGGTTATAGGTATAGAAACTATGATTTAGGTTATAAGCATCAGGTTATAGGTATCAGGTGATATTAATATTCTTCAAGTTATATTGATAAAAGTAATGATTTGGGTTATATTAATATTAAGGTTACATAGATATCTTATATCTCAAGCTGTGTAAGCACTTTGTTGTTGTGACCTGAGTTACATAGACATCACCTGCAAGACTCAGCCCCAGGCCAGAACCCCCAGGGCCAAGACCCCCCGCCAGGGCCAGCTCTCTCACAAGTCAAGACCCCCTGAGTCAGCCCAAGGACCAGCTCCCAGGGCCGATATCCCCCCAGGTCCGGACCCCTCCAGGTTGAGACCCCTTGACTCAGCCCCAGCAGCAGCCCCCGGGGCCAAGATCCCTCCAAGGCCAAGATCCCCTCAGGGCCAGGCTCTCCATGGCTGAGACCCCCTGGCTCAGTCCCCCACAGCAAGCTCCGTCCCAGGTCAGGCTCCCCCAGCCCCAGCCCCCCTGCACATCCCCAAGTCCGATTCCCTCCCGGCCGAGCACCCCCCGTACCCCCCCACGGGCGGGCCCGCCAGGGGACGCTACCGGCGGCGGCACCGCGTGGCCCTTTTTGTCCTGGCCGGGCCGCCGTAGCGCCCGTCCGTGTGCGCCGCCGAGGGGAGGCCGCGCCGAGCGGGGCCGGGACCAGGACCGGGACCGGGGCTGGGACTGAGACCGGGACTGGGGCTGGGGCCGGGCCGGGGCCATGAGCGACATCCGGCACTCGCTGCTGCGGCGGGACGCGCTGAGCGCCGCCAAGGAGGTGCTGTACCACCTGGACATCTACTTCAGCAGCCAGCTGCAGAACGCGCCGCTGCCGCTCGTGGACAAGGGCCCCACCGATCTGCTCGAGGAGTTCCTCTTCCAGGTCCCCAAGGAGCGCGGCGCACCCCCCAAGGTGCGGCAGGGACACCCCGGGCAGAGCGGGACGGGGGCCTGGGAGGCGGGGGGCGGACACAGCCCCGGGGACTGGGGATGGAGCGCAGGCCCCAAGAGCTCGGGACAGGATCCCTGCTGGAGCCTGAGGCCTCACAACAGGGCAGGTTCCCTCCGGCGCAGGCTGCTGCTGGAGACTGAGAGCTTAAATGGGCAGGATGGGGTTCCTGAGGGTTTGCTGCTGGAGACTGAGGCCCCAAGAGGACAGCACGGGGTCCCTGGGGTGCTGGTGACTGAGGTTTTTTGGCAGGGAGGGCGCTGGCTGGCAAGTCCCTGATGGATTGGCCAGGATTCAGGGCCCCGAGGAGGTGTGGTGGACCTCGTGGCCCTGGGGACTGCCCACAGCCCCGTAGTCCTGCAGCTGGGCCCTACCAGGGTTTTTGGGTGGGCATGGGATGGAGCTGGGATGGGGGTCTCAGAGACCAGCAGTCAGAAACCACAGCTGCCGGTGACTGTTCGGGTACGTGGCCCTGCAGCCCTATGTGCTGCTGAGTCCAGCTCTGTCCCCCCAGCTGCCCAGCAGTGTGCTCGGTGCTGGTATTTGCAGAGGGAGGAAATATTTCCCCCCCCCAGCAATATCAGTCTCACCTCTCAGTTGGTGGGCAGCACTTGCAAGTGCAGCAAGCACCAGCTTTGGATGTCCAGGTGTTCAAATGAAACCTAGAGCTTTTCAGTGTCACCAGCTAAATGCAGTAGTGGTTCAAGAAGCTTGAATGTGTGTGCTGTGCATAAAGATTGAGTCCCTCACCCCGAAGGAAGGCTCTCAGCCTTTACTGTTCCTGTCTTTTCACTCGGTTCTTGGTTCTTCAAGAGGCTCAGTGTATTTTACAGCTCTGCTTTTGCTTTTTTTCAGAAACTGAACCCACTTCAGGAACTTCAGCTCCTTGAGATCATGTGCAATTATTTCCAAGAGCAGACCAAGGATTCAGTCCGGCAGGTTATTTTTTCATCTCTCTTCAGCCCCCAAGGGAACAAAGCAGATGACAGCAGGATGGCTTTGCTGGGGAAGCTGGTTTCCATGGCAGTGGCTGTCTGCAGGGTTCCTGTGCTGGAGTGTGCTGCCTTCTGGCTGCAGGTACAGCTCCTGGGCAAGCAGGGATAGCTTGGGGAAGGGGTCAGGGAGTGCTCCAGAGTGGGCACAGTGAATTGGGGCACAGCTGGTCACAGGCAGCTGCTCCTCCCTGGCAGTTTCAGCTGATAGAGCAACTGCCCCCATGTCTGTGCTCGTGTCCATTCCTGTGCTCTGGCATCAGGGAGAGCTTTGCCAATGCATTAATGAAAAATTTTTTGGTGGTTTTTTTTTAATGTCAGTGAAAGTTTTAATAATCCCCCCAAACCCTGCATATTGAAAGGGCTCAGTGGAGGGTCTGACCAACACAGGGAACAAACCTTGGCAGTTCATGGTCACATTGCCTGAAGAAGCTGGCTCTAGAGTTTGGGAAATAAACCCTTCCTGATGTGCAGGTTTGTGTGTAGAAGAGGCAAACCCCTCTCTTGAAATTTGGGCACAAAATACCTGTGTCTGTCTCCTATGAATGCAGTTGGTTGGGGATCTCGTCTGTCTTCTCCTTTCCCATTGAGATTCCCCACTGTGGGGCTTTGGGAAGTGCACCTTTGTTCCTGCTGCCCTTGTGGGATGTGCTGAAGTCACCCAGCTGGCAGAAGGGCAAGAGGAGGAAGGCTGTGCTGGGAGGGAGGTGTGGGAGGAGGCAGACCAGCAGTGTTTCCTTGGGGTCCCTTTTCTCCCAGGTGGTGAGCCTTTGGGAGGGCAGGATGGGATATAACCTGGATAGCAGGAGAAGGTGTATTTTTTTTCAGATGGCAGCTTTTAAGTGACGTGAGGATTCCACAGAATATTTTCCACATTAAAAATATCAGGCATAGCAACCGAACTAGTTGCTCTGGGACTGAACCAGTTGAACTACAGGCCTATGTCAGAATCATGGAATCACAGAATGGTTTGTGATGGAAGGGATCTTAAAGCTCATCCCATTCCACCCCCTGCCATGGGCAGGGACGCCTTCCACTATCCCAGGTTGCTCCAACCCCTGTCCAGTCTGGCCCTGAACACTTTCAGGCCAGGTTGGAGAAGCCACAGCTTCTGTGGGCGACTTGTGCCTGGGCCTCACCACCTTCACAGGGAACAAATGTTGCTGAAGTAGTAAAAAAAAAATCTCAAAGTCAAAATATTGATCTAAAAGGTTTCAATTTTAAACCACAGATACTGTAAACTCAAAATATCACCATCTATTTTAATATTGCAGTTCGGTGATTTTATTTCTGTGTGAGTGTGTGTTTGATGTGCTGTGAGAGAGCAACCACAGTGCCACGTGGGGAAGTTGGGGACACAGCTGTTGAAGCAGCATGTGACAGGGTCTAATCTGGTGTCCCCTGTGTGCTGTCCCTGCAGCGGACCCCAGCTGTGTTCTGTGTGAGGCTGGCCCGAGCTCTGGTCGATGACTACTGCAACCTGGTGCCAGGCTCCATCCAGACCCTGAAGCAGATCTTCACTGCCAGCCCTCGCTTCTGCTGCCAGTTCATTACATCAGTCACAGCTCTCTACGACCTCTCTTCAGGTGAGTGTTTCCCAGCTGTGGCTTTTGAAGTAAGAGGTGCAGTGTAATGCCACACGAATTAAGTGTTGCAAGAGATTTAACTGCTCGAATCCTAAAGAGGTGTTACCATGTAATTATTGCCAGAAGCAGCTCAGGGGTGTGGCTGTTGCCTCATCTGGCACTGGGGTGAGAACAAAAATAACCACTCTGTGGCTGACTTAGAAGTCCAGTGTGGTTTGGGTTGGAATGGACCTTAAAGCTCATCTTGTTCTACCCCCTGTCCTGGGCAGGGACACCTTCCACTAGACCAGGTTGCTCCAAGCCCTGTCCAACCTGGGCTTGAACACTTCCAGGGATATGGAGTTCACAGCTTCTCTGGGAAACAAGAGAGAGTTTTTGCTGGAGAAGCAGCCAGGAACATCTGACACAAAGGGCGTTGTCCTCCACAGAGGGCAAAGGACTTGGGGACCTTATTGACTGAGCAGCTCTGGAAGTGAAAGTTGATCTGTCTGGGCTCAGTCAGCCCTCAGAGAGATTCAGGGCTGCCTGTCAGTCCGATCCCTTCCAAAAAGGGGAGAAACACAAGTTCAGAATGTTTGCAAGCTGGAACAGGATTTCTGTGAAGCAGCGGTGAGAAACACAATCAACAACAGAACTCCAGTGCACTCTTTAACTGTGCATGTGACCTGCCAGTGGTACAACCTGTCCCAGGTTGTTGCTCAGACACTTGTAGGTGTCTAAAATAAGATTGATTTAGCTTTCTGCAGTGACAGAGAGCTCGTGGTAGACCAGAGAACAACCATACACTAAATACCAACATCACCTATAATTTAGGAAAACAGATGCTATTATTGATAAAGGAAATGCTTTGCACACTCTTCTCCAGATAAACAGCTTGGCATTACTGAGAGTGAGAGAGAGGTTCAGGCTTAGCCTTTATGTTGTTTTTATAAAATATTTGGTAGAGCTCAGAGCATATTTTATATCCCATCATCATGTCAGAAGACATGTCAGAAAGGAAATAACTTGAGTCATAGGAAGAAATTTTTTAATTCCTTAGTTTATTTGAGATGTTTTTGGTGACACAAGAAAAGGGAGCTTGCTCTTCCAATCCAGCATTCCCCCTGTGACAGAATGATGGGTCAGGGTTTCTCTTGTCTGTAGTCAAGTTCATGACCATCTTTCACTTCTCACCTGAAGCTTTACATAATTTCATAATGCTTTACATGTCATGTGATTGTATTGTTGCATTGTGTTTTTCCACAAGACATGTTTGTTTAGGTAAGTAAGTGTTAAAAGAAATGAGTTAAATTATTGGCACTTTCTTCTCTTCACCCAACAAATTTTTCCTATTTCCCATGCCCATTGTACTTCCTGTGGCAAGGGATAAATTGAGACTGAAATTAGGGAAAAAATGAGCAGATGACGGGTGGCAGAGAAGAAAATGACAAAAGAAGCTTTGCTGGGAAAGGGGATCAATATCAGTGTTTGGTGGTGTCTTCACAATAGGTGGGGAAGATGAAGTTGACAGGAACATGGTTGTGTCTTCCCTGGGACAAACTACCTTTGGTGTCTTGGGAAAAACAGCAGAATTGGGGAGGTTCTGAGACTGTAATTGTGGCAGTGTAGGACGGGTGTGTGTGAGAGACTAATTAGAGCCTAAATTAAAGTCCTGTGCTTCAGTGCAAGGCTCGGCTTACCCAACAATAACTTTCCTATCTCCAGATGACCTCATCCCTCCCTCGGATCTGCTCGAGCTGATCGTCTCCTGGATCTTTGAAGACCCTCGCTTGATCCTCATCACCTTTCTGAACACTCCCATTGCAGCCAACCTGCCAATAGGGTTTTTGGAGCTCACCCCTCTGACCGGACTGATCCGCTGGTGTGTGAAGGCTCCCTTGGCCTACAAAAGGAAGAAGAAAGCCTCTCTGTCCAATGGACACGCTCCCAACAAAATTGCCAAGGACTCGACTTCAGGAGAAGACAGGGATTGCCACCAGCTGTATTCCAAGCTGCATCTGAGTGTCCTGCAGGTTCTTATGATGCTCCAGGGGCATCTAACAGAGAAGAACCTTTATGGGCGCCTGGGGCTGGTGCCCTTTGACCACGTGGTTCCTCTGGTGGAGGACATTAACAGACTGTCTGATGAACTCAATCCTCTCAATGCATCCAAAGAGATTGAACTGGCTCTGGACAGGCTGGCTCAGGCTTTGCAAGTGGCCATGGCATCAGGAGCACTCCTGTGCACCAGAGGTGAGTTGTCCGTGGGGCTGGCAGAGACCTGGCATGGGATTCTTCTCCTCCGGGGTGCAGAAGTTGTAAGAGGCAGTTTTGGGGTGAGGGAAGTGAAGATCAAGGTGTTCACAGCACAATTAGTAGTTTGCCCCTCTTAGGAAGTGATAGTGCACAAAATAGTTCAGGAAAAATAGCTGGATGGAGAGTAAGAAAGGAGAGATCACTGCTGTGGGTGAGTCAGGCATTGCTTTACAGAGCTGGTGACTGATCCCCAGCCCTGCACTGTGCACCAGGGGGTTGTATCTGGGTGCCTGGCATGGGGACAGTTTGTTCCCCTCAGAATTGCTTGGAGCTATTTTAAAAGCACTGTTTGATTTTGCTTCAGTTTGGGTTCCCTGAGTTTGCCTGCTGGAGGAGAGTCCATGAAGCACATAAACTCCGGGGTGGGTGTGCTAGACAAAGAGTTTGAAAAGCAAATAAAACCTCTTCATCTGAAACTTCTGGGACTTCAGCTCGCCTGTAATGAGACCCCATTACAGTGTGTCCAAATTCAGTTAAACTCAGTAAAAAAGGCTGCTAACGTGGCTTTTGTCTGGCTTTCCTGTCTCCAAAGCCAGTTCTTTCCAAAAGATGTGCAGAGATATAAAAGGGAAGTGGCCCAACACAGGGCAGGGTCAGCCACATGGACTCTTTTCTTGTTATATTCTCTTGAAAACAGGCACTTTTAGGTTAGCCCAGAAGGCTTGAAGCTCTCCAACAACTAGGACATTTAGTGCAGACCCCAACTGTGGATAGTGGCCTCTGCCTAAGCAGGGATCTGATGCTTTTGTCCTGGCTGAACCAGTGCTGCTGGTCAAGTTTCAATGCTTTTCTTCCTAATGTTCTATGAAGTAGCTCCGAGTGGTATAAAAACAAGCAGAAATTGGAGGGTTTTGATCTGAGGGCTGATTTCAGCTGTGTTTGTTCTTAGCTGGTACATACTGAGCACTTGCTCTTACTGTGGAAGGTAATTCAGTGTAAGGGGCTGCTGAAATACCAGATATTTCAGTGGTTTGGGATTGTGTTTATCTACAAAGGCAGGAGTTTGTTCTCAAGCTATTCCTGAAAACACTGTCAATGGGATATGTTGTTGAATTCTTTATTCTGCTTTTGCAGAAGTTTGGGGAAGGTAAAAAAGGTGCAATTTCTAGTTGATAGATTCCAGAAAAAATAGAAACCCAACCCATTCTTTACAGTAGCAGTGGTTAAAAAACCTCAAACCAATACAAAACAGGCACTGGATAACCTTTGCATTGCTTTGACCTGATGCCTTTGCCATCATAAAGTGCCACATTCGGTGGGCAGAGTCACACCTTGTACTTCCTGTGTCTCAGTTACTCCTTGTTGGTGTGCTGATATTGCAAAATCCATCCTAAATCTTGTCTGTCTCAAATGGCAAACACACAGTAAAGCGTCTGGTGGGGAAGTTGGTAAAATGGAGAAACATTTTCTCTCCTCTGGAGGTTTTGGGCCTGAGAGAGGGGTTCTGGGTCTGTTGCTTACTAATGGTGATGACAGATTACTGATTATTCAGTAATCAGTAATTATTCAGTAAAATTACTGATATTTCAGTAATCTGACCTTTCTAGAAAGGACAGAGGAGAGGAAAACTACTCTAATTTCTGCTTTATCCTTATTGTTAATCTTCTGTCCTCTTTCAGATGACTTGAGGACTGTGTGCTCCAGGCTACCACATAACAAGTAAGAGACCTTTTGCAGCTGTGTTGGCTTTGATGCATGTTCCAAGACACTTGAGGGCTGCTGAGACAAAATCTCCTCTAAAAATCTTGTCTTTGTGGGATTTGGCCTTTATTCACATGCACTTCAGCACAAGGATGAAGGTGTCAGTGCTGGCTACTTCTTCTCTGGATTCCTGACAGAAAGGGGCTTCAGTGCTCCCACCTGTAGGTGGTCTTGCCCAGCCTGTGTTAGAACAAATGCACAGGAAGGGAAATGAAATTCCAGCAAGGGACCTGCCCCTAAATTGTCCCATCCCTAATTCCCCACTGATTTTACCTGACTCTAAGCTCATTTGCTTCTTGCCTTTTTGCAAAGATCAGAGCTTAAAAAAAAAAGGGGGGGGAGGGAAAAAAAGTCTTCTGGAAGCTGTGAAGAACATAATTGTGTCAGTGTTCTCTTGGCTCTCAGCAGTGCTGCGTGTTGGATGTGAACTGTCCTTAGAGCTATGACAAAAGCTCCTCTAATAATCCTCCCTCCTGTCTGAATTTCTTTCCACAGCCTGCTCCAGCTGGTGATTTCAGGTCCAGTACAGCAACCGACCCACGGGGCTCTGCCCCCAGGATTTTACCCTCACATCCACACCCCTCCCCTGGGGTACCCCCCGCACGCCGCGCACCCGGCGCTGCCAGCACACCCCGCGCTCCCGGCTCACCCCGTGCAGACCTTCATCCCAGGAATGACATTCCCATACCGCCCTATCCGCTAGCCTGCAGAGTGTCCCCGCTTCCCTGAGTCTGGGGAATCCTCACAGACAAAAACCAAACGCCTGAGAACCACGTTTTCCTCTTTGGAGCAAAGCTGAGCTCTGCCCACGCCGGGGATGGGCCCTTGGGGCAGCGCATGGGGGGCTGCGGTGGGTTTGGATGTGGGGTGCAGATACCAAGGCAGATCCTAGGGACAGAAGGAGGGGATGGGAATAGGCAACAGCTGCTCCAAACCTCTGCAGTGTGTGGAAATTTTTTTGCCCCAAGGGTGTGATACTCCTCAATCATGTGTTTTGCAGCAGCCCGGAGCTGTTTAGGGCACGGTGAGCCCGGCTGCTCTGGCTCTGGGAGGGCCAGAAGGGAAGGCCTTGTGTGATTTTTTTCCAAGCTATTCCACTCCAGCCTGCTTGTTTCTTTGTAAATGTTTGTATCTATAGCTACAGAGTACGTGTACACTGTATATTTTTGGAAGACAAACGTTTGTTTCGGAAGCACAAGGTAGAGTAAAGCAGCACTTCCTATTAAAGGAAACAATTTAAGAAGCATAAAACAAATCTGCCACTTTCTTTTTCAAACAATTAGAAGAATTAGAACCATTTCAAACAATTGGATTCTTCTCTTTCCAGTGATTAGGAGGTCCAACTTGTCAGGCCTGTGCTGGGGTGGGGACAAAACCCCTCTCTGGCTGCAGTGACCCATCAACCTCCTTGCTGGGGAAATGCCCTTTACACACCTCAGTCAGTGCTTCTTGAAAATTTGGGGTGATATCTGGGGTGTTTTGTTAATGGTGGCTGGAAAACTGGCCAAAGGCTGGCAGTGTTGTGCTGGCCAGCTCTGAGTGCAGCATGGGAATGTATGGAATCATCCTGGGAAGGACAGCAGGGTTTGCTGCTCATAGCACAACAGCCAAAGGTGGTGTCCAGCTCCTTTATTGTCCTGTTGTGCTTCTCTGAGCCCCCTCTGCAGGATGAAAAATTAGGAAAAAAGGGGTTCTTTCTACACATCAGAGATGGTGACAGAGACCTCTGCTGCTGCTGTCCTCGTGTGAGGAGATGCACCACCTGTGGGCCTACACTGGCTGCAAAAAAAAAAAAGGGTAAATTAGCTGGAAGGTGGGAAAATCTGATTTGAATGGAACAGCTGGAAAAGAAACTGTGGAAATGGAAGGTTAATAATAATCATGGAGTAGTTAGGATTGGAAGAGACCTCTGGAGATCACCTAGTCCAACCTCCAGTTCATCTAGTTGAACCCATAATAAAAATACTATCTTTAACTTTGGGTCAGGCCGTTGGACTAGGCACTGATTGCAGGTACTTTCCAACTGAAATACCCTGTCTCATCTCACTTTGTAGAGCTTCAACAACAAGGAAAAACCCTTAAGAACTTCCAATTTCAGGATTAGAACCCTTAATGTCGGCAAGTCCTTGTACTGCGACAGTTCCGCCTCCTTTTCCTTTGAAGGACTGAGGGACACTTCCGGCCGGGTGACCCAGGGGTGTGACCAGCCCCACTCCTGTTTTCCAGCGCCCAAGGACGCCCCTTTCATTCCCCGTCCCTTCGTTACCGGAGCCGTTCCCCGCTCGGCGCCGCCCACGTGGCCTCAGGGGACCGGCGCTCCCCTGTGCGCATGCGCTGCGCTCGGCGGTCACGTGCCCTTCTGCCAGCCAATGGGGAGGCGCGTTACTGCGCGGTGCCCCGGTTGAGGAAGTGCCGGCGGTGTTCGTGTCCAGCGCTCCTTCGTCCGGTTCCGCCTCCCGGGATGTGCTGAGGGCGCGTCCGCCGCCCCTCCCAGGTGAGCGGGGAAGAGTTTTGGGGGTCTTTGTGGTGGGTAAGGGGGCGGGTGTTGTCATGACGATTGCGCCCGGGACGGGCCCAGACCAGGCGCAGTCGCCATGGCAACCCCGGCCCCCCGCCCCCAGATCGCAGCGGGTCCAGGGCCCTCGGGATGTGCTCCCGTCCTTCTCGATAACCGGAGAGTTCGGTGACATTGTCGTCGCCCGTGTCCTTCTCCATTTCCTTTTCCTTCGCGGCCGAATTTCCCAGGGGAAAGCCGGGAATATGTCACGTAGGGCTGGATCCAGCTGCTTCCCCGCGGGGAGAAAGAGTTGCCTGGGTTTGTTTGGGTTGGTTTGTTGACGGCTGGGTGTTTTTGAGCGGTGTGTGTTGAGACCACCGGTATTGCCGTGTCCAGCCAGGAGCTAAAACGTGTCTTGGACAATCCACTGTTGATTACAGGCATCAGATCATTATCGTATCCCACTGCAAGCTGTCTAAATGTTTAATTGTGTTAATTGTGTTGAGTTTGAACTTGGCCTGCTCTGTACCTGTTGGCTTACCCTGATTTTGTTGTGCTTCAGTAGCTCCCAGCCCGTTCTGGGTGATCTTGCTGAGCTCCCGAATCTTGGCCACTCTTCCTTCCCCTCTGGTGTTTTACTCACAGACACACTGAGGCATTAAATATCTGTACCTACTTCAGACCAGACTCTTTTTAGATGGGCCTTTTTTCCTCTCTGTTCTGATTGTTCCCAGTGTCCTCTTTTGCTGCTGAGCAACAAATGATCTCAGGGAACTCACTGTGAGTGTGGATGTTTTTCCCCCTTGCAGTGGTCAACACAAATTAGAAAGGTTTGCACTCCTTCAAGCTGCATTCCTTTTTTTTAATCTACCATCTTACAGATTTATCTGGCTTTTGGCATTGTGGGAGCTTTCTGCAACTGCCAATAGCTTTAGATTTTACCATCCTGTCCTAAAGGATCATCATCCAGTTTTGTGGCACGTCTATTCCTCTCTTCTTCCATCTAGTTATGAACCTGCTGAATGGACTCTCTTTTCACTATGGATTCATCCTAGATGATTTTAATCTAATTAATCCCTGTAATTAGTTTCTTTTAATCTGCCACAGACTCTCCTTAGTCCATGTTAGTATCCTCAGAAGTCTTTATGGAGGACACTTGTGGGAGCACTTTGGGAGCACAGTGCATGGTGTGTTTTCAGATAAACCAATTGTCTGTATGAATAAATGCCAGAAGGTGTCTCACAAGTGAAGTGAAAAAAACAAACCAACCAAAAAAACCCCCCAAACCCCCAACTGCTGCCTCTGTCCCAGTGTGCTATAATTAATGTGTGAACTCATTTACAAGATAAGCCTGAGCAGCCTCACCCCGCTCAGAAGCAGTGACAGGGACTTTCAAAGTAGAAGGTTTTCTCTTGCAGGTTAAAAAGTAGTTCTGTTATATCTTACAAACTGCTCTAATTAGTGTTTCCATACCTGGTGGCAAAGAAAGAAACATTCAGTAGTGGTGCTGAGACAATGTTTTGCTCTTTGAAGTTGCTGCTGTTTCTCTCAGCAGGTTGTTTGATGTGTTTAAGGCAAATTGACTTCTCGTGTCTGACTAGTTGGGCAGCAGCTGTCCTGTGAGTGCCTTTTAAAACCTGTGGCATTCTTAATTTTCACTTCTTTTCCTAAACCAGTGTCAATCATACTGGCTTCTGGTATCCAGACTGGACTTGGATGAGATGAAACATTATGGGAACTGCCAGTGGAGTTCAGAAAATGGTCTTTAGTCAAAGAGCCTTAACAGAGCATTTATTTTTATTAACAGAGTCTGGTGCTTCTCTTATGTCTGGTGTTATTTCTTTCCCAGTAAGGATGATCTTTATTTGCATATAGGGATGGGTTTTTTCCTTTGTGGAGGGTTTTTTGGGGGGTATTATGAATACAGGGGTTGGGCCAGTATGGTCTATAGTCAGTGAGTCAGTGCTGGGCTTGGAGCCTGGCGGCTGATGGGAGCTGGTCCTGTCACCCCAAAAGCCATTCTCTCATTTCCTGCCTATTTTCCACCTCTCTGGCCCCCACCCCAGCCACTCCCAGTGTAATTTATGGAGTGAGCAGGTGAAACTGTGGTTGCAAAGATTGGCTCTGGCTGACAGTGCTGTTGTAAATACCTGAGGAATTACAGGTGCAAAGTCAGAGACTTCTGGCAGAGCTGATTCAGAAATCCTCGTAGCTCTGCCTTCCTGCTCATCACAGGCTGCTGGGCTGGAGGCAGCCCTGGGTCACGGACAGGGATTCCTCAGTGACGTGTTCAGATGCTTTTAAAGAACCAATTGGGCTTCAGCTGTTCAGAGTAACAGCAGAAAAGGATCTGCCTTAGCTGAGAACCTTGTCTACAAACTTGGAAGCCAAGTGCTATCCAAAATCATTCTCAGAGTGGGATCACTCCTACCTTCCTGGTTTTTTAACCAGTCACAGCATGTCTGCTGGCTTCAATGTAAAGTGTTGCAAAAACACTTAGAGCTTCATGTTTTGCTCTGCATCCTCCCACCCACTTTCCTCCCTGCAGAGAGGTAGGAACAGGAGCTGCTCAGTTTTCCAACATTAGCTTTTAATTAAGTTTTTAATTTCTGCTTCTCAACTTATTACTGTGGCTGTCAGAGTAGACACCTATGCCACAATCCATTTGAAATGTTACTAGTTTAAAACGGCAGCATTGGAGTTTTTGAGTTGAACCTGAGTGTCTCATGCTGGGAAAACTCCTGAAAAAGGAAAGGAAAAGGGGCCATTTTGGCTCAAATTTTGAAGTCGGGATCTTGGAGCGGTGTTAAGTTTGGGTCACTTCTCTGATAACTGAGGAAGGAATGTTCTATTCAAGCTTTTTCAAAATTATTTTATTTTAAAGCACCTTGTTTGCAGTAACCTCTGGAAGGTTGTGTTGGTGTCTCCTGTGAGGGTGTAGGTGGAGGGATTGGGTTTTGCTGGTGCTGCTCCATAATGAGGACAGTGTGTGGGAAATGGAGGCAACCTCAAATTCCCTTCTCCACGGGTTTGTAGGCTGAATTTCTGGCTGTTTTTTCAGTCACTACACACATTTTCTGTGTGGCTATATATTCTAATTCCGTAAGGGCAGCGGGCCTGCAGGTATGATGGATTATTTGGGGTTTTTTTGTTTGTTTTCTGGAGGAAGAGCTGCCTATTGGAAACTTTCTGTGTATTAAATCTCCCCTCCAGCGAGGAGCCTGTTGCCAGTGTGCCTCTTTTGTGACCCTTGGGTTTGAACTCCCCACAGTGCCACTGTCACAAAGCAGATTTTCGCTTCCTTGTCTTAACAAGAAAAGATTTAACAGCAAAACCCTCTTAGAGATTCTTGTTTGCCATTCCCCGGAGGAATTGCTGTATCTGGGGCAGCAGGAAGCCATGCCTTGTGCAGTGTGCTTTAGAGACACTTCATTTGGAGACCAGCTCCTGTGAAATCCACGGCTCCAGTAATGCTTCCAGAGCTGTAAGGTGAAAGAAAAGCCCAGAAAGTGACCCACATGCAAAACGTTAATGTTTCTGCTGCTGGGAGTCTGACAAGTCCAACTCCGAGAGTGCAGAAGATCAGGGATACAAATAGAAAAGGATTTTCACTAACAGTAAGTGTTTTTTATTTCTAATAAATAACCACTGCTTGCTACACAGGTAGAACTACATTTTGCTTTCTCGGTTCTTAATATCCTTCTGGGGACTGTTTGAAATCCTGATGCTTCATGGCAGGAGGCCAAAGTGTTAATGACAGTGATTCTGTGTGTTTGGCTTGGAGGCTTTCAGTGCTGTGGTATGCACACCTCGGGCGGAGTGGAAAACTGTGTGCAGCTGGAGACGAGGCACAAATGTGTTGTTAGAACGGTGTTTTCAGAATTTCAGAGCTGAGGAAAGATGGTCTGAGCCATCTGGAGTGAGCCTTTAGGAGGAGGGCTGAATGCCAGGATGGTTTTCCCAGGTTGTGTGTGACAGTGCTACCTTCCTGGCTGTCAGAGCTCAACGTGCTCTGGCCAAGCTCTTGTAGCTGTTCCATACGAGGAGGGTGTAACGTCCAATTGACTTGTTTGGTGAGAGTCTGGTTTAGCAGGATGTTACAGCAACATGCTGAAAAAACAGCAGAAGCATAACACGGTGATGGCAGTGTATGGTTGAATCCAAATCCAGATGTGGTGCCTGTTCCTGGTCTGTGTGCTCACTCCCAGAGTGCTCAGGAAGGAGTACGCAGATTGAAGCCTGCTTTGCTTCCTTCAGAATTTACATTTTTAATTGTCCAGTTTTTATACTTCGGGCTCAGCTGTGTGTATGTTTCCCCCACATTGGTCTGGCTCTCTCAGGAAGATGTGATTCTTTATTAATTGTCTCAGGGCACCTGACAATTCACCAGTGCAGATGTCTTATCTCAACCCAGGGTTACCCTCCAGCCTCCCTGGGGCTGAGATGAATTCAGTTTTCTTTACAACACATTCTTCCCCGAGCTCACTGGGTTTTGCCCTCCTCAGCTGTGGGCTGCTAATCAAGTACACTGCCCTGGATGGATTTACTGGAGAAGAAAGTCCAGGCACTGACAAACTCCTTTCTCCAGAGTGATGTCCCCAAGAGAATCCCATTAGTGCTTGGGATGTGCTTTGGGGGCAGATGGGATCCACATGGCAGATGAACCTCGTGTGTTCCACATGTGACAGCCTGGGGAGCTGTGCTGGGGCAGGTGGTTGGGGAGGGCAGTTTTCTGCACAGAAAGAAGCTGCTATTGAAGGAATTTAAATAATGAGGAGCTCGAAGTATTCAGCTAGTGCACACCCCTGAGTGACCTGGGGTCCATGAGGGGCTCTGAGGCTCAGTGCTTTTGATTCTGGTACAAATGGCAGGAAAAATATGGATCAAAAGGTGTTTTGGGCTGTTGTAAAGTCACATAATCAGAGCCTGCTTCCACCCACGTTACTGTGTTTTTTCAGACCAAGCCACAAAATCAGTCATTTTGTCCTAGATTTCTCATTAAGAATCTCACTCATCCCAAGCTTCTGCTAATGTAGGGAATTAAGTGCTGGCAGTTTTGGGCAGCACTCCTGTGGGATGTGATGAGTGTACAGGGATGGGGATGAAACACTGATCACCGCTCACCTTGCTCACCTTTCAGCTTGTGACCGAGAGCTCCAGGCTCTGTCGGTTTGCATAACAAAGTGGGAACGAGGGGAGCTGTGCCTTCTGGGGTTTGTGTGCTGCCTGTCCCAAAGGAACCTGTGTGGCATTCCTAGAAGGAGCAGGAGCATTAAATGCAATAAAGAGAGTGTAACAAATGGCCTGTGGAGGTGTGCTTGCACTGCACACTGGCAGAGCTGCGGGTGTTGGTGCAGGCAGCACGTTTGATGCCCCAGCTTCCAGTTGTGCCTTTAGATCCAAAGGAACTAGTCTGATTCCAGGCAGGGTGAAGAGACTTGCTCCTCACTAATGATATTGTGTGGGCCTAAGCACCCTGATCTCAGTTGGGTTCAACCACAAAGGGTCTTTCCAACCGAAGTTTTCTTATTCTATGACCATACTTGAAGTAGTACTGAGAAGCTGTCAAGCCAAGTATTTAAATATCTTTAAAAATTTGGCTCCTCTTTCCTGAATAATGTTGCCCTAAGTCCTGGAAGCACCTCTTTGAGATTCTTAGTAATGAATCCATGATGTTTTCAAACCCAGTTGCACTTTCATTGAAAGGAGCTTGGTGACAGAGGTGTCTGTTTGAAACATTCCCTGCGAGACCAGTGACCTAAAAGCACAGTAAGCTGAAAACGAAATGCAGCAGGGAAATCTTTACTGCTTTGTGGAATTAGACTGGTTCAGACTGAATGGTTTAATGTAAATCAAATCCCCAGTGCCAGAGGGCACAAGGTAGAGAGACTTAGAGCTGTGAAAATTCCTGTTCGTGTTCTGGAAGATAATAGCAGAATTCATGGCTGTTTTGGGTACTGTGGTGCTCAGTCACAGCTAAAATCCTGCATTTTGGTAGCTTTAAGATTCTGTCTGGGCTTTGTTTGATCCTATTTATTTACAAGTGAGAGAGGATGCCAAATGTTATTAATTTTTTTCCTGGAAATCTTGTCTTACTGGGATCTATGGACTGTCCACACTGGAGTCGCAAACAAGGATTTGGTGGTGACACTGGAGCAGCACCTCTGGTGTGAGGGTACCAGGCACAAGGAAATCCATCTCTGTCCCTGCGTGCAGATCTTCCAGGGAGTGTCTGTAAAGTGAAATAGAGCTGCTGTGATGTGTCCTGCAGTGCTGGGCAGGAGCTGACAGGACAGGGCCAGCCCAGGTGCTCGCCATGCCCAGTGGGTTGTTTGGTATCACTGCCATTCCTCTGGAACAGCCCCTTCATGGTGAGTCCTTAGGGGTTGTCTGCAGGAACTTAATCTTTTCCTTCTGTGGGACGACAGCTGATAATCCTTAATAATCCAGCAGGAGTGTACTCAAAGTGAATGTTTTGAATTCCTGAAGGTGAAAAATCTTCATCCTGAGACTGTGAGGATCCACACTGTTTAATGCTGGAGGTGCTGGGACACTGGGCTGGCTCTATGTGCCTGTAGGGACAATGCTGCCTGAATTATGGGATCGAGTTATAAACACCCACAGCCTGCCAGGGCTCTTCCTTATTCTTCCCTGCAGCTCTGCTGCTTTCTCTTCAGGATTAATTGATTTCAATTAGCTTGTAAGTAAAGTAAAAGGTATTGATGAACTTCGATCCAGCTTTGTTCCTGCAAGTGAAGATTCCTTCACGTTGGTTTTTGTGTGAACACTAATTTTAAAGCCAATACATCCCTTACTGGGAGTTATAATTGTAAACAATCCTGGTTACTATTCATTTGACTTTAGTCTTAGATTACCTGGATTTTATTCTGCCAGGAAATTCAGTGATATTTGTTGCTAGATGATAACGTTTTTGTTTGGGAATTTCATGAGTTTATCTGCTTGGAAGCTGAAGTAAAAATAAAAATTAATGAAACCAGCATCTTGTTCACTGATGAAATCCAACTCATTTTTGCAGGATGCACAAGGCAGAAACATTGTTAAAACATGTCTAACAGTGCTAAACAAGGGAAATCTCAACTTGTAGAACCACTTGGCCAGTTTTTGTAGGTATGGAAGTGCTCATGGGATTTTCAAACATGTTTAAGCAGCTGCCTGCCAAAGCATCAGGCTTCATCCTGCATTTGAACACCCTGCTGTATTAAGACTGCTGGTTCTGTGTGGCTGTCTCTCTAGAAATGTGATATTACGTAGATTTTATTATGATTTTTTAAAAATACAGGAGCTCTAAGAGGGAATGAAAACTTCCCGCTCTTGAGAAAAGCTTGAGCTAAGGTTTCTTAACTGTGAAGCATCTGGTTTGTGTAAATAAACTGTTCCTGCACGTGGCTCTAAACAAGAACTACTCTTTCTCGATAGGACCTGGAAGTGCTGGTGGTGGAAATGCCAGTGCCTGTACTTGGCTCCATCGTGCTGAGTGAGCAGGGACAATTCCTGGAGGCCCAGCCATGGCTTGGGCCAATGCTGGAGCCAAAGGCTCTGCTGCCTTTTAGACAGAACTGGGAAATGCTGTTCTTTAGCTCATTATAGCTAGAGCTTATTGATGCCAAAGATTGATGACATTATTTTAAAATACTAAGTTCAGGCCTCACAATGTACTTTAAAATTATGTCAAGTTGGCTTATTTAGTAATGCATTTACTATTTCTTTTCACCCAACTTCCATTACTGCTAAATATTTGTCATAAGAATTTGACAGGTCCCTCTGAGCTACCCAATGCACTTGAGGCCAAAACATTTTGCTAGATTTGTTTCCATAGAGCAAGGCAGAAAGCTAGTAAAAATGCTTAAAACCTTTATGCTTTCCTGTATTTTTGAAATTAATTTGTTATGCATTAATATCTGCAGGTTTTAGGTAAGAAAGGGAATTAAATGCTCAGTTTCTAGTTCTACTTGCTCCTGACTGCAGTATTTTGTAAAACAGTGTCCTCGGAGCTTTTTCAAGTGTTTATCTGCACTATCCCTTCATAAGCATGAAATGTTAAATAAAATATGAAATGTTGGCTCATTTTCTAATCCTCCTGAGCAAGTGCTTCCTGTTTTGACAGAAGGGTGAGGTCACTGTTTCCCCTGGGAGGGGAGACAGTGGGTGGTGTTGGCCATGTCACCTCCCAGACCGCGGCCATCATGTGAACCAAAGGCTGACACCTGAGAAAAAGAAATTAAAATAAATAAGATAACTTCACTTTGGCTTTTCCAAAGTGGCTGTGGACACCCTTGAGTTAACCGTATGTCCCTGGAGGCTGCGTTTGGCTTCACAGTAGCCACCATTTGGTCTCAAAGGTCAGAATTTGTGTTGTCAGTGTTGCTACCTCTAAACCCCTAAAGGCCCTTTTAACCTCCATCGAGTCCCAGGGTTTTGTTTTACACTGATACTGAGGATTTTTATTTTGTGCTTTCAAACATGTATTTTGTCCTCTTAAGTTGACTCTAAAAGTGATACTCAGGTCACTGTGTTGGCTAAGACTTGAGTTCAGGACTTTGGCTGTGCTAAAGACAGCATTGCTAGGGGCTGTGCCCAGGGCCAGGACCCGCTCTTGGGTGTTTTTCCAGGTATCCCTGAAGGCCCAGAGGCTGTCACCTGGGTAGGAAGGGAATTGATTTGCTTGGACTTTCTTCTCTCTTGGTCATAGCGGCCACTTAGCACAGCTCTTCCAGCAGCAGCGATACCTGGCCAGGGAGGAACGGGCACAGGTCTGCTCTCCTAAACCCCTGTGGCAGGACATGGTGCCAGATGGGTGTCCCAAGTGTCCTTTAAATGTGCTAGAGCATCTGGATTGGGTCACGTAATGGATGCAGCGGGTCCCTGCAAACACAATCAGCCCTGGGTGTCTGAATTTGAGGGGAGGGGGATTATCCTGTTCAACAAAACAGTCATGGATTACTTTTTTGAGGCTAGCTTCAGCTACAGGATAATGCGTAATGCTTGCCCAGCTCTTTGAGAATATGGTGTTAAATACACATGGACTAATCCTCAGAGGAATGTGTCCTGTGCTGGCTCTGCCTCCCTGGCAGCGGCTGCCCCGCCTTTTCTACTCATTAGCAAAACCGTGGCTCTGGCATGGTGGTTTCATTTCTCTCTGATTTATTAATGCTGAGAAGGGGTGTTGCCTTACAGGAGCATTGAAACTTTGCAAGAAAAATGATCCTGTGGTGTGTCACAGCTCTGAAATGGCTCAGCAAAGGGTTCAGCAAGTGGGGGGGGGGGGGGGGTGTTTGAGACTGGGGTCCACATCCTCAAGCTCCAGTGATGTGGATCAGATGAGCCACAGCCAGCAAATGTTTTGCCCTTCCTTCTTCAGGGTCCCATGGGGTGAAGCTGAGGCTTCTTAAAAGGTCACCAGAGGGTGGGGGTGGGGAGCGTGTGCACCACTGTGACAGGGTACAGATTCCAAGTCTGGCCTCTGAGGGCTTGAGCCAATTCTGGGAGTGTAAAATAAATTTTAAAGGCAGCAAGCAGTGTAGGTTTTGTAGGTGCTTAAGTTGTTTTGAAACTGGCACCTGGACTGACTGTGAATGCTGTGGGCTGCTCAGTAAACATGCAGCCACGGTCCTAGAACAGGCTGTAAAATAGTTGTGATGCTTTTTAAGGAATTCTTTGTAGAGGAACAAGTGATCCATGTCAGTACAGAGTGACTGTAACTGGCAAAATAGAATCACAGAATATACTGAAGGAAGGGACCTGTCAGGATCATAGAGTCCAACTCCTGGCCCCGCACAGGACACCCTGGGAATCCCACCATGTGCCTGAGAGCTTGTCCAAATATGTTTAATAACTTAATAACTTATAATTAATCACTGAATTGTATGTTTGGCAACTTAAAATTGCCCAAACAGGCAACTGTAACTTTGCCAGTTACAGCTTTTGTGTTGAAGCCGCTCAAATGGCATATGCAGTCCAGTGGGGAGTGTGTTTAAATCTGTTCCTCCTCTAGCTCTGAGCTTTAAATCAAGAACACTGGAGAGCTGAGCATCCCTTTTCACAGGAGGGCATAGACGAACACTGCTCTGTGCAGTCCCTTATAACTTGGCACTTTGAAACCAAGACTTGAGACTCTTAAAATTGGGAAAAGAAAGTAAAAATTTTAAGTAATTTATTTTTGTTAAGGGTGGTGGCTTTGGTTTTTTAAATTTGCATCCTGGTCTGGTTCTTTTACGTGGGAGGGTCCGAGCAAGAAAGGAAGGAACCAATTCCTCCTGTCTCCACTTGCCTTGTCTGTCTCACATGGGGCTTTGTCCTGCCTAAAACATGTTCTTCAGTTGTCCATTAGTGCTACAAATGCTTTTGCAACCACTTAAGCTATCACTTGCTTCTTTCCCTCTGGTACTTGTTAAAAAAGGCTGAAGACATTGCAGCAAGCGTTCTGTTTGTGCTTAGCAGATCGTGGCAGTGCTATGGAGAAAAGGTGTCCTGGGATTTCTGTATCTGAGTGCTCTGTGCTGGGCTGGGAGGAGCTGTGGCACACAGGAACGAGGGGAAGTGAAACCAGATCTCATTTCACCAGCATAGGTTAAACAAAATGAACATTTTAAAGAGTTGGAGTCCTCTGTATATGTACTCACTGGAGATGGCAGGATTGTGCAAGAGGACTTTCTAAACCTTCTTCTAGCAGTGCTTCCTTTTTAAGCTGTTTGTTCAGTTTTGTTTTAACAAAATGTTGGTCCTGCACGGACATTTGAAGAGCTCCATGCAACATAAGGTACACTTGGCACATTGTTGGCTTATTTAGTGCTCTTTTTGGAAGGGCTGGTGGCCACGTGCTCCTCGCACGCAGAGTCACCAGGCTGTGCTCCCAGGGATCGGGATGTGCATGGAAATGGGGCTGGAAGGCTGGATCAGCCTGAGCTGTGAGCTGGGCTTACCCCGTGGCCAACACAGCTTTGAGTTCCTTCTCGGGTTTACATTGTCACGTTTCGCTTCGTCTCTCCTGAAAACTCACTTTTCTGGGAAAAGCAGCTTTATCCATACCAAGCCCCTCCTGGTGCAGTTGGATCAGACCCTACATTCCATCATTCCTCACGTGCTTCCTTCCCTTGCAGGCGTGAATGACAGAGGAGGTGCCCCCGACTGCACTGACGGATGTGAACCTGCGCCTGCTCTGCCACGATGACATAGACACAGTGAAACAGCTCTGTGGAGACTGGTTCCCAATAGAGTACGTGACTAATTTGGGGTGGCAAATGGGGACCTCAGAACAAATGGTGTGAACCTGCACTGGTCCAGTTCTGTGCAGCCTCAGGGCTGCTGCTAGGACAGCAGCAGGTTGGGAATCTTCTATGCACTGTGGTGGTGTTGCTGTTAAAGGTCCTTTGCTGCCTGTCCTGCAGTGTACTGGAGTCATCAGAAACTTCCTGTGTGCGGATTCTGGCAGGAAAATAGGTTTTGTAATTAAAGGGATGGATCAGCTTTTTGAGAAAGACTGAATGGAATGGGGAAAGGAGGACACCTCCAGGAAAAAGGACAGCATCCCTGTGCTTGTGAAAGGAAGTTGTGTCCTGGAGCGTGGTGCTGGGAAAGCACCCTCAGAGCTGAACCAAACTGGCATGGACCTGTTCCTGAGGGGCTGCTCTGAATATCCTGGGGGAACTGAGCAGTAACTTCCTTTGGATCACTGTTGCTCCCGTAGTCTGGCTTAAAGCTGATCTCAGCCCATCCCAGGTCAGCTCCCCAGACCCACATGTGGTAAATGCCCATGACTGCACGAGCACAGGAATGAGGAGCTTTTCTGGGGTACACTGACAGATTTCTGGCCTAAAGCATCCAGGGAAACCACAGCTGTAGACTATATGGATTTTTCACTGTAGCTTCATAGAGAAGGTTTATAGAGGATTCTAGCAGATTATAATTAGGATTGCATAAAATGTAACAAATCAGCAAAAGCATTCATGATATTTTGAGTTTGTAGATTTCTTTTAAAGGCAAGACATTGTGAACTCTCACTTGGAAATAAATGAACATACAGTAGTTTCCCTTTAGCTGCAGAAGGAGGAGGAGAACTGGAGGCTGGTGGTGTGATTTTTTTTTTCTACCAATATGCAGTATTTTTTTTTACATGTGTACGAAATTAATGAGATCCTTACGCTCTTCGATGAGGGCAGATGGATCTTGCATTTAAAAATAACTTGCTAAAGATGGATGTGCAAGCTCTGGGCAAAGACTGTAAAATGAAAATGTGATTCTCTTAGCAAGGCAGGAGGCCATTACATGATGAAAGAACCCCTGGTACCAAATGGGATGCAACAGCTGTTTCCAGTTGAGGAGCATCTCATGCCTGTTCCCAGGGGCTTTGCATCCCCAGACATCGCTGTTTCTGGTTCCTTCCCAGATACCCTGACTCATGGTACCGAGATATCACTTCCAACAAGAAGTTCTTTTCCCTCGCAGCCACGTACAGAGGCTCCATCGTGGGGATGATAGTGGCAGAGATCAAGAGCAGGACAAAGGTGCACAAAGAGGTATGTGACTGCCCTGGGCTTCAGTGGGACAGAATCCACCCCCTGCCATGGGGAATGGGGATGGCACCTGTTTGGGGTGGGGTTTTTTCCCTCCCCTATTCAGACACTTGATCCTGAGTTAATGTAAGGAATGAAGCATGTGCTGATTTCCAGCCAGTGGAGCAGGGGTAAGGAACTGTGTGGTACCACAGAGGCTTTTCCTGCTGGGCCACAGCCCGATGGAAGCTGAGGGATCAGATCCTTCAGGCTGATCCCAAAGTGCCTGTGCAGCAGGCATTTCACTGTTGCCTGGCCATGGCTGGTGTATCTGTGGGAGCCCAGACCTCTTCCTTTCTTACTTAAGAGCTTCCTTAGCTGTACTGGGTGAGTCAGTCTGGTGACTTCCTGCAGAAGCTCCTTCCTTTACACAGTCCCTGTCCCAAGCCCTGAGGGCAGGTAACCTGTCTGCAGAGAGCTTGGACTTCAGAGATAACAGAGTTTGGAGGCCAGGAGAGACAATCCAGTGCAACAGAGAGGGAAAGAAGAGATGATCAGTGAAGACAGTGTGGGAGAAGAGCACTAAAAAAAAGCAGGGGCAGTGCAGGGAGTGCCTTGTCCTCCACAACAGTGCAGAGATCTCCAGCTGACACAGCTCAGGTGCACCTTGCAGGCCACAAGGGCTTGCTGGGTTGATCTAAACACTGCTGGGTAACTCCAGAACTGTCACTTTGAATCCTTCTGATAAAGAAAGCAAGTGTGTTCTGTCCCTAAAGCCACAAATAATGTACATAGCTAGGAAATACCATGGTTTGTGTTCTGCCTCTGGGAGGATGATGTGAAAATAGGAATAGCTCCATGCTTAAATATTTTAACTTCCATTCCAAAAGCTTCAGCTAAGACTGTTTGGTGAAGAGAAGTTTCCTGCTTTAGCCTTGTTTTCAGATATTCCAGTACAGGGTTCTTGCTTTCTCCTGTACCCTAGGTACCCTACTAAATAACCTGTCCTATCTCTACTCAGGATGGAGATATCCTAGCTTCCAATTTTCCTGTGGACACTCAAGTTGCTTACATCCTAAGTCTTGGAGTGGTGAAGGAGTTCAGAAAACATGGAATAGGTAAGATGCTGCTAAGTGCCAGCTGTTGCTGTTGTTTGCCAGGTGTGGCCAGTGGGTGTGACTGAAGGAGCTCCAGTATCTCCCTGCAGTATCCCTATGGGAAAGGCTTACCCCTGGCTGGTACCAGCAGGTGGTAAGCTGATGCAGCCACATCCCATTCCTGGTGATGGTGCAGCTGCACTGGGAGGTTTTTACTGGTGTGGGCACAACACAATATGCAAATATTTCCAAAGAGCACAGGCCTTTGTCGATCTTGTTCCCAGGGGCCAGCTGAGCACACCAAAAACTCACACTACTGCTGCTGAGACTGTCTGGAAGTGTAAGAACTTCACCCAGGAGCAGGGTTTGAAATTATTTTCTTTCTGGGTATTAGCAATCTGATCCCTGAGGCAGAAAACAGAGCTGCTTTTAACCTTTCAGCTTCAACAGATAGAACAAACTGTGAGAAAACCACAAAGGGAACTGGAAAATAGTGTAACTCGTGCCTGATTAGATCTCAAATGTACAAGTCAGCTCTGAATGTCTGCTGCCACATGCAGCATTCCTGCAGCCGTTTGAAATCCTGGAGTCAGAAAGGTTTTGTCTCTGTTTAGAGCAGATGTGTTCTGTCAGCAAGTGCTGCCCTTCTGGTGCCATTTCAGGCAGGATGTGGATCTTTGATCTGCAGAAGGGAATGGGCCAGGTTTTGCAGTGTGACCCAGGGGTGCACACCTGGAGTCTCTTCAGTGGATATGGGTATAACTCAGCACCTCCAAGTCCTCCCTTCTCCCCCAGGAGTGTTTGGAGAGGTATAAGATTATAGGATACATAAAGAAATGACCACAGAGTCCTTGGTGAGAGCAGTGTTTAAAATGCCACTGAAGAGAATTTTCTTTACGAAGAAGAAAATGGTAGCACAGAATGATGTTCACAGAGGGTGGTAAAGAGGTATTTCTTTTAAATTATGGTGGTTTTCAGTCTCCTCTTAATTTCTAAATCCTCATTTTTTTTTCCCAGTTCCATTTTGCTGGAATTTTCTCCTTTCAGAGTCAGTATTTCCTGTATCCATTCCATCTTCACAGTGTGTTGCTGTGCTCTCTCAAAAACTTTGAGCTTGCACCTGTAGCAGTGCAGCCTAAAAAGCCCTGCTGCTTCTTTTTCTGAGACCTTTCTCTTGAGTTCTTCTGCTGGTGTTTGAAGCTGGAGCCTTTCATGCAGAAGGCTCTTCACTCCAGCCATGCTTCTGAGCACTAAAGCACTGATTTTCCCCTGTTTTTTCTCTGCTTTTTGTAAAAGGGTTTGGTTTCTAGTTCTCTGCTATTCTTAAACCACAGGCCAGCTGGATTTCTGTGAGGTAGAAGGCTGGAATATCTCATAACAAAATTGAACTGCTCTATTGTCAATGTCTCAGTGTTTTTTTGGGCTTGGCTGATAAAGATTCTCACTAAGTATCGAGTGACCATGAAGTCATTGCTGTTGACTTCTGCTCTGAAATCCTGTGGGTCCTGTTGGGAGTCCTGCATGCCCTGGGGATTGTGAAACAGCAGCAGCCATCTCCCCTGTGTGTTAGGCTGATTCTTTATCCTGGTGTTACCACACCTGCTGGAAGAAGTTCCCATGCAGGTTCTGCTGGGTCCTTCATGCCATGTTGAGGTGGTGTGGATGAACCCCCAGGTCTTGTCTCTTGGGGCTGGAGTATCCTCTGTACCCTTCTCTGGTTTTTCCTGCTGGCTGCAGCAAATCCAGGTTGGATGAGACTGTGTCTCTACTCTTCTCCTTAGAAGGCATCTTAAAATCCCACCAGTTCTTAGATTTTGATTCAAGTTCAGCAAACACAATGCAATTGAAACTCTGCTGTTTCAAATAGCTGTAAAATAAATAAATATATGGGGTAGAACTGAAACCATTGGAAATGAGTCACTGACCTTCACCAAAGCCAGGAGCTGCTCTGCTGGGGATGGGCAGTGTTGTCAAAGTTCTGGCTTATCCTTGTGGTTATTGAGTCAGAGGTTTGTGTCTTTAAAATCTCTAGGGTTTGAAGCTGTGTTCATAGGTGAGACCATGTATTAAAACCATGTAGTTGGTCCTGTGAGAACTGGGTGGGATTTGGGGTCTCCAGGTGTGTGCAGCAATCCCTGCTTAGACACTGGTGCAGGAGGGCTCAGCTGGGCCCCACAAACCCTCACTCTCAGGGTCCCTGGGGCTGCTCACTGTGATCCTGCTGCTTTCCCTTCAACAGGTTCCCTCTTGCTTGAGAGTCTGAAAGATCACATCTCCACCACTGCCCAGGACCACTGCAAAGCCATCTACCTGCACGTGCTCACCACCAACAACACAGCAATAAACTTCTATGAAAACAGAGACTTTAAACAGCACCACTATCTCCCCTATTACTATTCCATCCGAGGGGTCCTCAAAGATGGCTTCACCTACGTCCTGTACATCAACGGCGGGCACCCACCCTGGACAATCTTATATCCTTTCCCTGCAGGCTGCTGAGCAGAGGCCAAACCCTGTTTTGAGTTAACAACAGCAAAGTGTGGGTAGATGTGGGGACTGAAACCTGCTCAGAAGTGGGTTTAACCTGAAGCCGTAAGGAAGGTGATGTTAGAGGGATTTGACAGTGATCCATGTGTCCCCAGGCTCCCCGGACTCCTCTGGGAACACTTCAGGGAGTCAGTGTAGGATAGTTGGAGCAAGCTGGATGCCAGTGAGAGTGAGTGCTGTGTTAGGCCAAAGTGCTCTGTGTGCTTTGGCTCATAGGGTGCAGGATTTGGCCATGAACAGAGCAGAGAAACCCTTGGTCTTGCTTCCTGTGACCTGGGATCCCCTGTGAACCTGGCCTGGCCTGGATCTCAGCAGGCTACTCCCACTCTGACTTAGGGAGTTTGTTACAGGTCAGCAGATCATGGAGAAGAAACTTCATCCTTCCTGGGTGTAGCTGGTCGGTTGCAACCTCCCCAGGCAGGTGGATGGATTGCTATCCTCACAGGATCTTCTGTGGGGTGCAAAGGGAACTGGCAGCTGCTTAGAAGAGGTATTTCCCACACAAGCTGGAGCTGCCATTCCCAAATTGCCATCCTTTACAGGGCAGAGCAGACCTACTTTTGATAGGTGGAGGCAATGATTGCAAGGAGCAGATGTGACTGAGCTGAGCAGCTTCCACTGTGCCAGGGGTCCCTGCAGGCAGGGCAGGTCCAGGAGTGATTTAGGTTCTTTGCTAAGTGTAAGTGTTGCTGTCCTTAACTGGTGGCCACTGACTACCTACAGCACATTGGCTCCACACTAGCCAGCCTGAGCCCATGCTCCATTCCCCAGAGGATATACAGACAAGCCCAGAGCCTCCTCTGCAGCCTCCTGCCCTGGTCTGGCATTTCTGCCAAGAGCGGCATCGAGTACAGCCGGACGATGTGACTGAGTGAGGGTGCAGAGGAAGCACAGGTGGGTACTGAGGACAGCTCCCTTCCCTGCCCCATGGCCACTGTTCTGTGCAGAGATCCCAGAGTGAGCTCATCCTGCTGCTGTGGAAGGTGTCTGGGCATGGCTGTGCTCCAGCTCCAGTCAGCAGCTGAACTCCTGCTGGTTTCATCTGAAGGGAAATCAAACTCTGACCTTGTTTACTTGAGCCCAGAGCCCAGCAGGTGGAACCTGCTGTCCCTCTCTTTTTCCCAGCTGCTGGAGCAGCGTGCAGGACCCACAGTTCCTGAGCCCTCAGAATCCCAGCACCAGGAACTGGAACCCCCATCTGCTGCCAGTGCCATTGCACGTGTCCGGCATTTCCAGGACAGTGGCTCCCCAACACACTTTCCCTAAGTGTTTCCCTAAAACATCTGCCCTCTTTTCTTTCCATAGGATTGTTCCTCCTTCCACCTGACACCTGGCTCTGCACTGGTTCCAGTGATGACAGCTCTTGGCCGGTGACCCAGCCCCCGGATGGGACTCCATGTTCCGCAGGGCCTGACCTTTGGTAGAATTTCACCCTGGGGCTGCAGCCCCGGCTCCCCACGTGGGCTGGGCGGGCCTGGCTGTGCCGCAGCCGCGGGCCCTTGGCGTCACCACTCCGTGTGCATGTTGCACTGTCCCCGCCACTTCCCTCACCTCTGGTTTGTTCTCCCCATCCATACCCGGGATGTCGAGGGGTTCAGCTGCTGCTCCCGCTCCATCCACAGCTGCTGAGAGCAGCTGAGGGAGGTTCAAGGATCTGCACTGAGGAACCACGTAAATGAGCCAGGAGAGCCCCGGCTGGCAGGGCAGAGTCTGCCATTTTTGCTGGGGAAGGGAGGGGGGAGCTGGGTGAGAGGAAAGGGGGGAATGGGAATCATGTTTAGGTCCTGCCATTATCAGCTGCTGGTGCGTCCTGTGGGTTAACTTCCAGGGAGAGCAACGTCTCGCATGAGAAACTACCCAGCCCCACCAGCCGTCTGGAGTGATGTAAAAAGAAGCATATAATTCAGGATGCATAAAGTAGAAGGCAGGGAATGAAATTGCTATTTCATAGTGAAATATATATGTATTATACTGTATAGCTCTTTCTGCCTTTGTCCAAGTTGGAATGTAGCAGGGGAGGGGAGCTGGGACTGTAGAGTCTGGTCCAGAGCCCTTCTCCCCTTCCCAGGCTGCACTTTGCAGGACCTTGAGGGATGGGATATGTGCAAAGATCTCAACAGCTTTTCCTTGCTGAGGAAGATCCCCAGCTGCTCAGCGTTGTGCTGTGCTGGGCAGTCTCTCAGTGGCTGCCCAACATGTCCTGGCTGCAGGACCCTCTTGGCCGGACTGAGTAGCTCATGTCCAGCCTGGGTGGAGGGCCCAGAGCTGCAGCCAGGCCGGGGGCCCTGCTATATTCCCATGGGAAATCCCCCTTCCCTGGCCAAGGCTCTTCCATGCTCAGCACCATGTTCCTTGTTCCCATCTCATTTTTTAACTGGGACTGGAGCAGAGAGATCCATGCTGGAGCAGGCGCAGGGCCTGGATGGGCTGGCACTGCCAGTGCTGGCAGGGGGTGGGCAGGACCTGGGGGTGCCACATGGCTCAGGCTGGGCCTTAGAAGAGCGAACAAGCACATTATGACCTTGCAGCCTGGATGGCCATAGAAAGCCCTGTCAAGTGTCTAAGCCCCTGGGTGGGAGTTCAGTAATAAAAAGATGCAGGAGATGAGCTGCTGTGACTAGTGCCAGGCTGGAGAGCAGGAAGCGTCAGGGGCTGGCATGTTTGGTGTCTGGGAGCATCACCAGGCTGGTCTGGGAGGTGCTGGTCCTTCCGGGGCTCAAAGACAAGGTAAAGAGGTGTTTATGAGGAATCAAACAGGGCACTGATAGAAAGCCCAGCCTTTGAAACCTTTAAGCCCCAAAATGCCAGGTCTGCCCTTGGAGTGAGGGCATCTCTTCCATTCCCTATGATGTCTCTGGCTCCCCTCTAGTTCAGTAGTGCAGTGGCACTGGGCAGGCAGTTCCTCCCCCACCCCCAGTGCTTCTCCAAGGCCCCTGACACCCTTCCAGCCTGTTGTTACGACGTTTTAGTTTGGCATACGTTTGCTTATCCCCTTTTTACTTAACACATCTTTTGGTTGAGTTTCTTTAGCAGCCCAAGCCCCTGTTTTTTCAGCACTTGCTTTCTCTGGACCAGAATGAAGCTCTTCTCTCCTGATTGCCTGGGCCTGATGTGTGTGTGTCCCCAGTTTCTCTCCTGCCCATTACACAACCCAACTCCACTACTGGAGCACATCCCAAGGGAGCTGTGACTGGTCGTGTGCCCTCCTACCACCCTGCCCTGAGGTGTCAGCTCTGTCCCCACCGTAGCCCATTATTTATTGAAGAACCTAAATGTCAATTAAACCAAACCTTTTTTGAGTTGTCTGTCCCCGCAGAGAACCTGCCTCTGACCAGCTGCTCGCGCTCCAGCCCTGGCCTTGTGCTTTGCCCCACTGCGGGGTGACCACAGACCCCTACAGGGCTGCGGGGGATCCTGGGGGAGCTGCTGCTGCTCCAAGGTGGGGCTGAGCCTGTCCTTCCAACAGGATTGCAGGAAGGGTGGCTTCTCCTAGGGCTCAGCTGAAATGGACCAGGGCCTTGTGCAGCTGCAGCACTGGGCTCCTTGCTGGCTGCCCCCATTTCAGCCAGGACCAAGGCCCCTCAGGCACAGCCAGTGCCCAGGAGGTGCTCCTGCACCGGGGACAAGCTGCTCCCAGCCCCTGCCTGGAGCCCTGGGGAGCACAAGCTATTCTGGAGCAGCCCAAAATCTCAAGGGCTGTAGTGGTGCAGGACCTGAGCCAGCCCACACCTCTCCTGCCACCAACTGCTCCAGCCCTTCACGTCTCGCCTCTGTGCTCCCCCACCCTGCATATCCCCAGCTCTGGGTCACCACAGGCTCTGCACCAGCCCTCAAGAATGATCCCAAGTGTTAAACTTTCAGCAAAGCCATTTATTCCACTTTCCTGCTCCCACAGATCTCCAGGTAGGGACCCACATGAGCGTCCCCAGTGCCCCAGAGGGAATTCATGGCACGGCTGCCCCATTGCGCCAGCACCCCGAGCAGGAGCCCGGCCACTAACGTGGGCAGAGGTGCTTGACCAGAAGCCCCAGGCCTCAGCTGTGCTCAGTGCCAACACAGCCACGTCCAAGTCAAGACAGGGCATTTAAAAAAATTAGATGTTTTGTTCCTTACAAATGAAAGGGGGACCTGACAGCAGCAGTGTGTCCCTGAAATCAAAGCGTAATTCTAAGGCTCTGGCGCCCTCGCGTAAGCACATGAACTCTCTGCAGGGGCTGTGCAGGTTGATCTGGGAAGCTCGCTTAAGAGTTTAATGGCCATAAAAATAAAATCGCTTTTCCCTGCTTTAGACAAACCCAACCCCTCCTGGCTGAGCAGTGGGATCGCGTGGGCAGCCACTGCAGCCAGCCACGGGTCGGAAAATTAGAAGTCTCTCAGCTCACCCACTTTTAATTGAGTGCCAACAGGGCGGTGTCACTCCATCGCCTCGGTCAGCGGCTGCTCCGCCACAGCATCAGCGCCCAGCCCCACTGGCTGCTCCAGCGCCTCAGCCCCCGCCAGCTGCTCCGCCAGGGCCTGGCCCTCCAGCCCCACCAGCTCGGCCCCCGCCTGTGCTGCGCCCGGGTGCTCCACCCTCTCTGCCAGCTCGTTGCCTGCTTTAGCCAGCTCATTGCCCGCCTTGTGGCCATGCAGGTGTCCTGCTGCCCCTCCAGCCTGGTCGATGGCCGCCTTCTTCGGCCTCTGTGTGGCAGCCACCGCCTCGGCCAGCTTCTCCTCCGGCACCATGTTCAGGATCTTCAGGGCAAACAGGAGCTGGAACTTGGCAGTTCCTACGAAGGAGTTGGCCAGGAAGTTGGGCAGCCCGCCCATGCGATCCTTCTGCGTGTAGAGGGGGACACGGACCATGCCCATCACCTGCAACAGCACAGGCACAGCTCAGCAGGGGCCNGGCCCCTCCCTCCCACACCAGCCCCTGCCCTTGCCTGCTCTCAGCCCCACTGAGCCCCTTCGCTGCCCCTTCCCAAACCCCCCCAGGTCCCTGCTCTCCCTGCCCAACCCCTCAGCCCAGCCCTGGCTCTGCTCCCCCTTCTGCCCCTTTGGGAGGATCCCGCTGCCCCAGGCCACTATGGGGAGTCCCACTTTCCCCTCCAGCCTTGCCCTGCGTGGGGACACCCACGGCTGACCCACGAGTCCCCCTCAACCAGGCCACAACCCAGAGCCCGCTGCCTCTGCTCACACGGCTGCCGACACCCACTGAGCGCCCCGTGGGCGCGTGGGGAGGCCCTGGCTCTCGCGCTCTGCCCCGGCCATCAGCCGGACTTGGCTGCCCGGGAGGAGGAAGGTGCCTCCCGCACGGGAGGAACTGGGGTCACAGCGACATCACCACACCGAAGTCACGGTCCAGTTGGGGGCACTCGGCCCAGGGCAGGGGGAGATCCCCCCCAGCTGCAAATGGCCCTCGCCCACATCCTGAGGCTGAGCGGTAACACGGGGCTCGTCCCTGTGTGGGTGGACACCGGGAAAGGCTGGAACTCGAGCTCGCTACGCTCCGGAGCCTGCGGCACAACCCCGGCCGCAGTTCCTAACGCTGATGCCACGGGCGGTGCGGGCACCTGCCGCCGGCAGCTCTACCTGCGGTGCATTCCCCGGCCGGGCTGGCCAGGGCAGCCCGGCAGACCCAGGAGGGAAGCGGTGCCTTCCCTGGGCTAACTGAGAGCTCGCACACCCCTCCCGGGTGTCCCACCTCCATCCCGTGGTCTCGGGAATGCACCGCGCTGATCTCGATGGTGTGCAGCTCCTCCAGGGTGAGCTGCCTGGCGTAGAAGTGTGCCACCACGCGATGTGGCCCCTCTGTCAGGTGCGAGCACAGATAGTCAGCTTCCGTCAGGCGCACACAGCCTAAACCCAAGCCCAGCACCCGATTCAGACCGTCCTCCAGGGACCAGTAACGGCGATCCACGAACCCCCCGGGAAAGCCCAGCAGTCCGTCAAATCGCATCTGCATCTGCAATAGAGGCGCAGGGTGTTAATGGGGCACGGCGCGGCCCCCGGCGGGGGGCGAGGGGGCGTCACGGAGGCCTTCGGAGGAGCGCGGGAAGCGTCGCGGCCGCTCCGGCGCGGCCCTACCAGCTCCGGGGCATCCAGGACCATTCACCGACAGCGGCCCGGCCGCCGGGGCTCTCCGCCCCAGGCGCACAAGCCCGCGACCCCGGGGGCTCCCCCCCGGGCTCGGGCCCAGCCTGATACTACCGCCCTGCACGGGAACTACCGCGGAGCCACCGCCCCTCAGCCCGCCGCCCCCGGAGCCCGCGGCCCGACCCAGCCCAGTCCGCCCCGACCCAGCCCGAGGGCCCGCCCGCCCCCGCCCTAGTCCCAGCCACGGCCCGCCGCGGCCTCGCCCGCCCCTCACCAGCACGGCGTAGCGCAGCGGGATGCGGCCGAACAGCATGCCCG
>VZRV01002553.1:2448189-2462237 GCA_013398115.1 Falcunculus frontatus
GAGCCCTGCGGCCCGGCAAGGCAGGGAGGACCACAGCTATGTACAGGGGCAGTGACAGCAAAGGGCTGTGCTCGGTAAGTACAAAATATACATCGGTAGTGTCCTTCATCTGCCGACTCGAAACCCCAAACGCCCCGCCCCGGCCCCCACAGACACCTCCCACGTAAAAACACGACACCAGCCCCTACCCACCGCCAGGAAACATGCACAGGCTGTGCCGAAACCGTGTCGGTGCGAGACCGCACGCTGCGTCCCCGGGAGAGCCTGGCGGGGTCCGGCGGCACGGGCAGGGTCCGGCCCCGCTTACGAGAGGCTCTGCTCGTCCTCCAGGTGCAGACGGGTCTGCTCAAAGAGAAGGGGCTGCGTGGGGCTGCCGGTGCCGCGGACGGGGAGCGTCTTGGTGAAGTCGGATGAGCCTGGGTGAGGAGAAGGGAGTTCAGCCTCAGTAATGGAGTCCTGGTGTCAAAGAGCCCTGGCAGGGTGCTCAGCTATCCTGGACTGACCACAGGACATAGGGCTTGAGCCAATGCTTCACCCCCTCAGATGCAGGCTCAGTGTCACGGGTGGGACACAGGACACTAAGGGGGGTCACTATCTGCCACAGCCTGGGAGAAGCCAGCAAGGGCCTGGATGTTCGTGGTGCCCAGCAGAGCCCACGCACAGCAGAAGCCAGTGGGGAGGGGTTTCTGCTGCCCTGCCTGCCGTCCTGGCACCCAGGGGCAGCAGGGATGCTGTGCCAGGAATGGGAAGGGAGTGAGGACAGAGCCAGCAGTTCAGCCTGGCTGGCTTCCCTGCCCCGACGGCCAGGACCAGCCCCATCCCTGCTCTCTGCCAGCATTCCCAGGAGGGCTCTGCTGCCCCACACAACAGGGATGCGTAAGAAGAATGAGAAGACGTACCAGCTTATTCCTCTATACCAACAGAGCAGGAATCAGGACCCAGTGCTGCCCAAGACAGGAGGGAGGAAGGCAGACAGAGAGGGAAGGAGACATTAGAGAGGTAACTCAGAACAGACTGCGACTCTATGGAAGAAAACAGGCTGCAACAACAACAGTCAGAGGTGAGGTCAGCGCAGGGTCCCACGGATGTGCTCAGAGCACGGCACACTGGGACCCTCCCTGCTGTGACAACACTGCCCCAGTCCCCCAGCAGCTGGCCCAGATGGTTCCCCTCCCTCACCCAAAAGCAGGAGCACATTTGGGAGCGCACAGGAGGCCTTTATCACACAGAACTGTGCCATGGAGTGGCTGCAGCCCAAGAGCAGAAAGGAGGGGAAGGACAGAGACACAAGGGCGAGGGAGGAGGAGAGAGAAGGGGGACCAAGTTACCTCTGTGTAAGCCCCCCTTGCCCACAGCTCGCTCTGCCCACTGGGAGGAAGCGGGAGCCAGTGCACCGGGCAGGAGCATTCCAGTCCCATCCCAGGGCTGTGGGGCACAGCTCCACAACCCCCCCCCCGGCCCTGGAGCCACTGTGGCAGCCCCGGCCCCAATGGCACGGCCGTTACCTGGCAGGAAGACGTCGACCGGAGGGTCACTCTCGGACCGCGTCAGGCTCCGGCTCTCGCCGCAGCCGCCGTCCTGCAGCACGTCTTCGACCGAGGGTGGGCGGCTACCTGGAACCAGCCAGAGTGCGGCCCCTCAGCCCCCAGCACAGCACCGTGGGGGCTCACGGCCAGGCTGGGTCGAGGTCTTCCACGTGAGGAAGCTCCCCAGGCCCCCCCAGCCCCGCTGATGTCCCAGGAGTGCCGGTCAGATTGGCCCAGGTCACAGTGCCAAAGGGCCACCTCTTCACGTGCAGCCTCGTGGCCCAAAACGTGTCCATCACTCTCTCTCACCCCATCCTTGTCCCCTCTGGGTGCTGACTGAGCACCAGAGACCCATCCCAAAGACCCAGAGACCCATCCTGTATGCCCAGTACTGTGGATGTGCTCTCACCAGGACCCCAGTGGTGTTCTCAGTGGTGCAAGGAGAGCCCATGGCATGGAAAGCTCTATTTCACTAAAGCTCAGAGCAAGGTGAGATGCTTGGCAAATAAACCAGGGAGATCTGTGGATTTTGCTCCCTTGCCTCCAAGAAAAGACCCCAGCACCTTTCCCTGGTGAAGCACAGAGCCTCAGAGATGGACTTAGGGGGCTGGATGTTTCAGAGCTCATTTGTTCATTCCCCAGTTGTCCCTGTCCCACCACAACAGCGCTGAACACCGAGCCGAGGTCTGGCTGCACCCACACCTACCCTGCTGCACTGACGAGGCCTCCTCCATCTCTTCCCCTGCCATGCTCTGTAAGGAGGGACAGCACAAGTTACTTCTGCAGCTGGAGGCCTTTGCTGTGCCATTCTCCTGCTCTGGCTTTCTCCAGGGAGCTGTGCTCAGGGCCAGGGCTTGTTCCAGGGCAGGAGCAGGGGGCTACTCCCAGTGCTGTAGCACCAAAGGCTGGGATGGAGGAGTCTTACCAGCAGTGGGTACTGGAAGCTCCTAAGGCCCAGCTCCCACCCCTGCCCCAAACACTGCTGGGCTCGCCCAGGATGCTGGGGAAGGTCAGCTCGGCCACAGCTCCAGCTGAGTGGTTTTCCACTCCCAAAGAGGTGTCAGGAGCACAGGGAGTGGCTACCTCCTTCCCCATGGAGCCCTAGGGGTAAATAAAGCAGCCAAGACTCTTGGCTCTGGGCAATGGCCCTTCAGGAGTCACTTCCCATGTCCCAGAAGCTCCCCCAGCAGAGCACACACTTACCTCTGGAGAGCTAGTCTCCCTCAGGACCAGCTCACCCCCACTCAGCACCGCCTGCGAGTCAGAGTCCTCGGAGAGCTTCTCCTCATCCTCCTCATGGATTGGGGATGAGGGGGACCGTAGTGTGCTGCAGCAAGAGAAACTCCATTTGCAGGGAGCTGCCAGCACCCTGGGGCCTAGAGGACTTGGGGGCAGCACAAGCCAACTCTCATGAGCAGGAGCTCAGACTAGGGAGCTGAATTCACCAGGGCCTCTGGTACTGGCTGCATGGAGAGCAGCAGCAGCAGGGTGGGACAGAGCCAAGTGGTGCCAAACTTTGGCACAGCAACAGGAGGCCCAGGTCCCATGCTGCTCCTCACACTTTCAGGGCTCCCTTCCCAGGCAAAAATCTGGGCTGGACCACAGTGAGGAGTACCAAGAACAAACCCAGTCTGATCTGATCTGAACAGCCCCATATCCTCACCTAAAACCTCCATCACAGGGCCAACAGATGAGCCTTCAGACAAGAACTACAGGATCTCAACTCAGCACTTTGTGCTCTGAAATTCAGGTCACTCCTTTCCCCATTCCTTTGCTCCTGAGGAGCTCCATGGAAAGCTGAAATCCAATAAGGTTTGGACATCAAATGTAAATTCAAGGACTAAATGCATTGGGAAGGAGACATTTCCATCCAAAGTCTTTACTGTGGGGCACACGTTGTCCAGAGAAGCTGTGGCTGCCCCATCCCTGGAAGCGTTCAAGGCCAGGTTGGACAGGGCTTGGAACAACCTGGGATAATGCAAGCTGTCTCTGTCCACAGCAGGGGGTTGGAATGAGATGAGCTTTATGGCCCTTTCCAACCCAAACCACTCTGTGATTCTATGATTAAATTCTCCTTGTTAAAAATCCTCTTTCTTTTGGTGACAGAGCTGTAACCTCAGGTTGAATGCAGGGACAATGTCCCAGTTCTCTCCCTGGCACAAGGACCTGCTGGCCTCCTAAAATCCTGAGTTAGCTGTGCTAGCACAGTGATGGGACCAGCCAGAGCCCTCTCCTGGCTCCCAGTGCGTGTGGCCACCAAGCCTCAGGGCTCGCAATAGGAGTGGAACCCGTGCCCTGCTGACCTGTCTGGAGACTTGCTGCGCTTGGCCTTTTGGTGGCCACCCTCCAGGGCTCTGTCCATGCCCACGAGCGGGCGGCTGGCAGGAGGCATCCCATCCACCACCCCAGAGAAGCTGATCTCATCGTACAGAGGGGCTGAGGGGATGGAGGGGGACACCGAGCGAAGGCCGTTCAGCGCTTCCAGCAGGGAAATGGGCTCGTAGCCTGGGGGGATGTTGTCAGAGCTCTGTGGGTGAGAAAGAAGGGGGATGTTAGGAAAATATCACCAGGCTGGAAGCCCCCTGCCCCCCAGGCAGCCCATCCCCACAATCACCTCTCCAGGACACCTTGGCTCCTTCCCCAGCAACAGCCACACGTTCCCCTCAGGGCTGTAATGCTGGTGATGCTCCAGGCAAGTTCCCAGAGCAGTGCTTGAGAGAGCAGGCACCCCCTGATGTGCTTTCAAGAGCCGGGCAAGGAGGGTGAGAAAGCAGGCTCCTAAAAAGCTGCTATAAAATACATTTGGATTTTTTCCCCTGAAAACTCCTCCAACAGATCAGAGACCCTTCCAGCTCAATGAACATCCCACTTATTCTCCCAGCCATGGAACATGCAGCTGTTTCACAGCACCACCAGTGTCAATAAGGCAGAGCTGAAGGAGGGGAGCATGTGTGCACCAGCTGAGAGATGGTTCCTGAAGCCTACCCCAGTTCCACTTCTCCCATGTCCTCTCAGCTGCTAACACTGGCTCCCTGCACAGTCACCTCTGCTAAAAGGCAGGAAAGGGATCACAGAACCACCGACCCCATAAGGAGAAAGGAAAACCACACCAATTCCCACTCCCTCTGTAAATCACAAAGCTGCCATCAAAGGGACCCTTGCAAAGCCATTAAATCAACACCGATTTAACTCCAAAAATCCTCCTGATCATAAAGACCCAGTGGACACAGAGACAAATGGGGTTTATGCTGCAACCCAGGATGCCACAGGCAGCTCAGCCCAGCCTGATGCAAATCAAGAGGTGACACTGCAGCAGTCCAGGCTACATTAAACTGAGCTGTTTCTACCCTGTGTCATCAAGGAGGTGGTTCTAAGTTGTACAGAGGATGGCACAGTGCTGCTAAGCCTGGCCATGAACCTCCAGAGCTTCTGTGTGCCCCACGTCCCAGTCACACAGCTGCAGATGAGCCTGCCCAGCAGCCTGTTCCAACACAGCCACTAATTTGGTGTGAGCTGAGTGCTGAACTGACTCACCTGTGGTCACAGGAGGAGTTAGGTCTGATGGGGAGGGAAGAATGAATGGCAGCTGCGGTCAATCACCAACCCACATCCCAGTATTGGTCCTGTAAGGGTTATGAGCTTTGAAGAAAAACAGCTCAGCTAAACAAGGAATGGGTTCTCAGCTGCTGCCAGCTGTGGGTGGTGGGGCCAAAAGTTATCTCCAAAAAACCTTTAATCTGCAGACAGCAGCTCAGCTGTGCTATTTTGTGGACAGAAAAGTCAGGGACACAAAACCCCTTAGATTCATGTTCGGGACTTTTTCTCCTGGCTGTGCAGACCAGGCCCTGAGGGTTCAAAGGCTGCCCACTTGGGGTGAAAGCTCAGGCTGCATGGCACAGCTCAGAGGCTGGAGGAGGATTTCCCAGCCAATGGCTATGACACCCTCACTGAGACACCGCTCCCTTCTGGGACACTCACACCACACACCCAGGAACACTGCTAGTCCCTGTGGGAGGCTTGCAGAGGGCCAGGTCATGCCAGAATGGGTTCAAACCTGAACCCAGCACCAAGTTTTCTCCAGACCTGACAAGCCCAGCAAGCCACGTTCCTACAAGGCCAAGCATCTGAGCTGGCTTGAGCAAAAGAAAACTGCAACCTCCTTGACAGAGATAACAGCCATGGCTGCATTTGATGGGAGTAAACAAAGAGGGCACAAACAGCCTTCCTGGCCTGGGGCCTCCCTCACCTTTCCCCTTCCCAGCTCCTGGACCCCTACAATTGCCATTCACGCCGTCCCCAGCGTAGCAGTCCAGTTACACACTCCCAAACCAACTCAGAGGATCCCAACCAAGACAAACTCTATCCTTCCTGTTTCCATAAAAGCAAACCAGCCTGTCACAGCCAGTGCTCCTGAATGAAAGAGCAGCTCCAGCTGCACCTCTACATCCCAACACCAGAAACCACACCAAGATATGCCCACACCGAAGTGCCAAGGGGATGAGGTAAGTGCAAGGAAGCTTTTAGGTGAGCTGTGGGGACTGCAGCTTGCTCACAGTTCTGTGAAGCAGTAAAAACATCTTGGCCAGGAACCATAAATCAGCAAGGGGACAGTCCCTGAGAGTCAGCATCAGATCCCTGTGCCAAGCTGCTTCCTTCTTGCTTGTTCCTCCACAGGCAAACCAGGGATGTCAGTGATCATCTGTGCAGGGTGTGAGCATCTCACTGCCAATGTGAAGGATGTGGAGTGTCACAGCCTGGCAGGGGCACAGGCCAAACCCAGCATGTCAGCAAGCCCTCGTGTGGAACACTGTCACGTGCAGGTGACACTGCTGGCAGAGAACTGCCACGTGCAACCAGCCAAGTCCACTTACTGTTCTTACTTCCCTTCTAGGCTTCCTGCTGGGCAGGGAGACAGAGCTCACCTTAAGGGGTTTAAAGGGGCGCTGTCAAGAGAAAACCATGTTTTAAATAAGTTGTTTCTTGAGGTTAGTGACAGGAAGAGACACACAGCATCTCCTCACCTTGCTGCAGGTGACAGCACCCGTGTCCTCCATACACCACACTGCTTCACCACAACCCTCGGGGCTTCTCCACCACCCTATTCCTCAGCCCCAGCTGAAGGCAGCAGAGAGCAGATGGATAAACCCAGCCTTTTTCTGTGACAGTATCTGTTCCCATGAAAGCCTGTAGGATGATTTAGATGCAGTTCTCCTCGCTCTAATCTCGGTGTCTCAGCAGAGCCAGCTGTGCAACAGCACTGCTCAGGCAATGAGCTGCTGCCCTCACCACACTGGGGACATGCAACTGGGCCCTGAGGCCACCAGCACTACACTTCCCATGCCACACTCCCTCAGATGCATGCCAAGACACCCAGAGAAGCTGCCACAAGGAGGCCTTTCTGCTCCTATGCTGGGAACCCCAGTGCCAAGGGCATTTCATCCGTGTGCTGCCACACAGATGTGTGTGCAAGTCAAACTGGAACCCCTCTGCCCTGTTTTCCCAGCTCCCACCCTGTCATCCCCATAGTCTGCCACTCTTCTCTTGGGCCAGGCACCAAGAAACCTTCTCATCCTGAGGTTTCTGTGGCTTTGTTTCCTCCAATCCAGTTGTGTTACTAACCCATGGCAGTCTAGCAGCTTGATAAGAAAGGTGACACTGCTTGGGAAGCCCTCAGTGGAGGGTCTGACCAAACCTCCTGAGGTCCCAGGGCCACCAGCCATCAGGCCAAACAACTCATGCACCCACCAGCTGCTTGCTCAGGCTGAGACCAGCGCCCAGGCTTTGTACAGGGGTCACCAGGTACTTACAGAGTGCTCATCATGGTCCACGCTCTGTGCCAGGACAGGGCTGAACGACACCGGCGACAGAGCCCCCGGCTTCTTCCTCACCGCCCGGATCTGCAGCAGGGCACGGAAGGCTAGGAGAGAACAGGAGGTGGTGACTGCACAGCCCAGCAGGGCCAGGCCGTGCCAGAGCTCCTCACCTTGCCACAGACACACTGGTACCATGAGGGAGCTCCCCTGTGCAGGGGGAGCGGGGCCACGGAGCCAAGCAATGGGGTCGGGCTTCCAGTCCACTGATCTACACTGGGATCTGCTGGCTGAAAAAGTCTGGGTACACAGAGCCCTTGTGGAGAACAGGCACTGCCTGCCCCAGTACAGTCATGGACAGCATACTTCAGGTACTGTACAAGTGTAGAGGCCCAGAAAAGTTCCCCTGAAGGGTAGGTCACAACGGCACAGTAAGGAAAACATGAGCTCGGCCTCAGGAGTGCACTGCGTGCTACAGGTTGGGTGGGGGACTCGTTAAAACTCTTCTGGGTTCCTTCAGGCCCCACAAACCTGAGCCCTGGAGTCCAGCTGTGGTGGTGAAAGGCTCCAGCTGGAGGGTTAGTGGCTGTACTCCTGTCTCCAGCACAGCCACCCCTCAAGTCCTCCCACCACCACAGCTTTGATCTCCACTCCCTGCAGATCTCTTCTATCTGCAGATCTTTAATATTGTTTGTTCCCCTGTGCCAAGGGCGCATATAAACGAGCCAGACATCTGTTCTAATGCAGCTGTGAGAACTTGCCAGGCATCTCCCTAGTCCTTGTTGCACCCAGCCCCTTCAAGATCAGCCTAGAGCCAGAGAACAGAGGTACAAATCTATCCTTGCTGCCTCTGCACTCCCCAGAAGCAGATTCCCACGAAGTGTGAGGTGGGGGGCATTTTTCCAAACAAATACAACCCACTCCCCTGCAGCCTGCAGATGAGACAATGCTGTTCCTGTGTTTTATGATGTGCTACTTTTAGTCAAGGCTGTCTGGCACTTCCTCTGGTGAGATCTTGCTTTTGGTCACTGCTCTTTGCCATGTTTGGACTGTCTGGACTTAATTTCTCAGGCCAAACATCCATCTGAGGCTCTTTATTTCTTTTCCTGAGAATTGTCAGTTAGAAACAATCAAATACCTCAGAGAGCAGAGGGTAAAACACACACTCTGCCCCTTCCAGCAAAAACACAAGTTTCTCAAGGGCCTCCTGTGCCTCTGTGCTTTTGAGAAAAAACACAGAATTCAGCAAATGCTGCCTGAGTGTCAAAACATGTATTTAATTTTTTCCATCTTTTGGGAGCTGAGCAATGCAGGGGTTAAGCAAATCCTCCTAACTCCTGGCAGAGCAAAAGACTCCAATCTGTTATCTCATCTTTGCCTCCTGGTGAAATCTGGGTAAGGTTTCAGAAGGAAAAAAAAACATGCTATGTACTTGGACAGCCCTCCAGTGGTGCTGGCTGCTCTCTCAGGATAAAGCTTCTCTATCCCCTCCTTTGGGGGATTTTCCATCATCTTCACCAAAACACAAGAACTGCTGACATGGCACAGCCCAGAGCACCTGCACCTTCATATCCACCCCAGGGAGAGGGCGAGTGGCCAGGGAGGCACTGGACAGAGAGCCATTCTCCTCTCCTGTCTGAGGACATTTATTTTAGGTGCCGGGAATCTCCAGATGCCAGTGAGAGCAGCAGCACGTGCGATGCTGAGCCTTGGGGTGGGGTACATAAAAGAGGCTCCTTCTCCCAGCCTGCACTGCCTTATCAGGAGCCTGGGAAGGGGCATGGGGCACTCACGGAGCCTGCAGATGGGGCAGTTGTTGGCCTGGTAGCGCAGGGTGTCGGCACAGGAGTTGCAGAGGCAGAGGTGGCGGCAGGGCAGGATGAGGGTGTCCCGCAGGTCCGACAGGCAAACCACACACTCATTGCTGTTGTCACTGTTCTCGTCGTCTGAAGGCTGCAAGGACAGGCAAGAGGTTGGCATGGGAATGGTGGGGCTATGCCAAGCTGCCAAGGGGTGGAAAAAGCTGCCAGTGTGGGGGAATTTCCCACCCAAAAGTCTGTGGAAATTCTCTCTTTGCAGCTCTCAGCAGGGGTTCCTCAAGGAGTGAAAGCTGTAGCCCACACAGCCCTGCTCACTCTCCTTCTTCTCAGGGCACTGCACTGTGAATTCATGGCAGAGTTGTCCTTCCCCAGAGCCACGTTCTGTCCAGAGGGGACCTGTTTTGGGGCAGGGATCCCCTTGACTGAGGCTGACCAGGAACAAGTTCCTGCCTCCCATCCTGGTGGCTCCAGGGTCAAGAGGGAAGTGAATTCTCTGGCAACTCCTGCCTTTCATCCCCCCAGAGAGGGGCCCCAAAAGGAGCTGTGTGCTGCCTGTCATTCCAGCCTTGTCTAGCCCAGCTTCTACAGGTCCCCTGAGCAAGTGAGTGGTTCTCCTGCATCTCCTGTGCTGGCACAAGCTCTGATGCAGCTACAGGAGAACCAGCCCAGGATGCTCACCTGCCCACAGCTATCCTGGTAAAAGTGTGCACCCTTTCAACATGAACTTGCTTCACACCCATCTTTCTCAGAGCCCCACAAATTGGATCACAGCCACTGATCAAGCTGGGAGGAGAAACTCACTCTCCAACCACAAGACTGACACCAGAAAACTCCAGTCTCCCCACTGATGTCACAGGAGTTGTGCCAGAGCCCACCATGATGACCCAGGATGAGGCACCCTCCTTTGGTCACCAGGGCTAACATGTGCCAGACCATGGGCAACCTCACTGTAAACAGCAATTGTGCTGCTGCCACATCCTCACCCAGCCTTTTTTTGGAGGGAGAGAAGGCTCTTTGCTGTCCCACTCACGTGGTTTGCTGAAATAGGAAGAACAAAAATTGCCCCAGGCCACTTGTCTGATGGGCCACAAACACGGGATTGCTGGATCAAGAGAATCATCACAAGACCCTGGAAGGCCCAAAGAGAAGCCCTCGATCCTGTTAAGTAGATCCTGTGCAAGAAAAATTTTAGAAAAGACTTCTCCCTCCTGCCTCTTCAGGTGCTACCTGTTGGCACAGGCAGATAGGGATCACAGGATGCTCTGGGCAGGACACTGCAGAGGAAATCCTGCTTGTCTTGCTCTGTGGCTACTCCACAGTTTGCAAATCATGGACTCCACACCCTGGAGCGGTGTGATCCCGAGGCCAGCACTGGGTACACTCTGCAGCCCAGGTGGCAGCAAAGGGCAGCTCTACAAAGGCTCAAGGAAGACTAAAGCAGTCACATAACCTGTGCAGGGCTGTGCAGCAGGCTGGGATCCAGCAGCAGCTCCTCCCTCAAGATGGGAAATGTTTCTGGTGATGGCATTTGCATACACATCCCTTAGGGGTGCTGTGCTCCCTCCTGCTGGGGAATGCAAGAGGAATGCAAGAGGAATGTCTCTGGACACCGGCAAACCCCTGAGAGCTCATATCTCTGAAACACTACAGGAACATGCAGAACCCCCAACCAGAACATGAAGGAGCCTCAAGAGCAAAGCACAGACACCAGGCACGACTGCCTTGACTGCAGAGGCAGCAACACTGGCTCTGTACAGGCCCTGAAAATCAGTGCTCTGACACAACCCTGGGGCACTGATGCCCTTCTCTCCTAGCAATCCCAGCCACAGGGAACATCCTCAAGAGCCTCATGATGCCTAAAATTACCTCAGCACAACTCCACTGACTGGGCCTGACACCAGGGATGATCTGTCATCCCCGGGCTTCTTTGGTGCCTGCAGGAATGACACAGATTTGACTCTGGGAAGCACCTCCACATTGCCCTGACAATCCTCATCGTTCAGCTCAAAAGCAGAAGGTGCAGGCTGGAAACCCCCAGCTGAGGGAGCCTCCTGGGCACCCTTACCTTGGTCTCCTGGTTGTTTTTGTTCTCGATGCCATAGATCTCCTGAAGCAGGTAGCTCACCCGGTCAACCTAGGGGAGAACACCACAGTTGGAGTGACAGCTGCTCTGTCCTTGCTGGTTTATGACCACCTTCCCTCCCTCCCTTTGTCAAATGTCCATGTTACATCCAGAGCTCCCCTATAGTGACATGAAAAAGTTAACAGAAACAAATATTGCAAAGGACAGCTGGGAGCATGAGCCTCTCCTTGCTCAAAAAGTAGAGCTCATCCTGCCTAGTCTGAGCAGAGTGTAATAGAAGTGGCTAGCTGGGCTATCAAAATAACCTAAAAAACAAGTACTCTGCTTGTCCCAGACATCTAGAGGGAAAACACACCCATGGCTCAAATAATCCAGAGGAAATCAGCTTTCCACAGTCCTCTCCTCTGTGAGGTCCTGCTTAACTTTAACCAAGATGAACTTCCACCCACTTTTGCAACCTCAGCAGATGGGCTGTGCCAACAGCTCCTTACTGGCACACCAGTGGCAGCACATCACCTCCCTGTTCATCCCCTGGGAGCATAAGGTGAAGCTACTGAGGATAGACAAACCATGTCCCTTAGCACGAGAATCACTCGAAGAATAACTCTATGTTAGTGCAGTGTCATTTACTGCCATCCCCAGGCCCTTGGTGGCATCTCTAAATTGGGGGTGTGGTGGCAGAATGTGCTTGAGGCACAGGTGGAAGTTGCTCAGAGCCCCAGCCTGGGACAACTCCAAGCCATGACTTCTGCAAACTGGCAGCTGCCTGCAACCCGCCCCAAGCAGCTGAATTACAGCACTGAGGTAGTCAAGCTTCAGTCCTGTTAAGCATCTTTATTGATGATCTGGATGAGGGGATCGAGTGTACCCTCAGTAAGTTCACAGACAGCACTAAGTTTGGTGGGAGTGTTGATCTGCTGGATGGTAGAAAGGCTCTGCAGAGGGATCTGTAACACCAGGGGAGGCTCAGGTTGGACATCAGGAGCAATTTCTTCATGGAAAGGGTTGTTAAACATTGTAAGGGGCTGCCCAGGGAGGTGGTGGAGTCACCATCCCTGGAGGTGTTCAAGGAACAACTGGGCTGGGTGGCATGGTGGTGATCAGTCACAGGTTGGACTCGATGATCTTGCAGCTCTTTTCCAACCTAAATGATTCTGTGATCTGGTGCTACACAGCAGCTTCCCCAGAGCAGGATGTGTTCCTCCACAGAAACCCTCACGACAGGTAAGAGGGTTGCAAGGTACCAAACAGGCACATCTCACAAACAGGGGAGGAAACACTTTCCTGCCATCTCCAGTAGCTGTCCAGCTCACAACACACAGTGAAGCCAATCCACCAGCACCCCACTGCTAAAAAGAGCTCACCAATCCCAGGGCCTCTGTAATTTCCATGTCTAACTGGCCTCTCTCCTCTACTCTTGTCACTGCTCAGAAGAGGAGTGGCTTTGCCGTGGGATTCCAGAGCTGCAGAAGATGCCACATGCCAAGGTGGGGGCAGGAGCTGGCTGTACCCAGCCCATTTGCCAGTTCAGAAGTGCTCTGAGCTGGGACACAGCAGGAACAACAAACTAATTCCAGAGTCTCCCTGTGCAACTCGGTGTGCAGCTCACAGACAATCTGTTCTAGGCCTGCATTTCATGGCAATGAGATCAGCTGTTGGACTGCTGAGCAAAACCCTCTGCAGTGGCTCACAACTCACCCAGGAAGTTTGGGAACAATTATGTGGAAGACGTTCTTTTGTAACTTGGCATTTCAAAGAGAGCCTTGTTCCAGCATCCTGACTCCTCAGAGGATCAGAATGAGCGACAGTGAGTGCAGAAGTTGTCAGCTCAAAGCATAGAAGAGGTCAGGAAGAAAGAGGCCCAAGTCTCTGCAGGAGTCTGTGTTCCTTTTGACTGCTTCCCTCTAAAAATCCTGAGGAGCTTCTGTCCCAGTAGGGAAAGGGTGAGCAGTGCAACAGAGCTCTTACTAGGAAGAACTCCTGGTTTACAGAGTAGGAGTAATTAAGGAGTAGGTGGTTGTACACAATGCTTCACCTTCATGCTTCTCCAACCCATCCCACACCACATCATCCTTCCAAAGGCTTCCGTGGCTATTTACAGCCTCAGCAGATGCACACGGAGCCACTGGCCAAGTCCAGGTCATGTTTTTCTGCTGATCCATCTGTTTGTATTCATCCATGCTGACTTTCTTCAGACAGGTTGGTGCTTACACTACAACTGATCTCAGCACAGAGCAGTTCAGCTCATGCACAGCTGCTTCCTGATCAATGCCCACAAAAGGTACCCACAACCCTGGCAATGGCAGAGAAGGAAAGGCAAAAGAAAAGCAGGGATGGCAAAGAATGTACAGTGTTATACAGATGGTTTACTCCAGACATAGACTCTATACCTCTGCTCTGTGCTCCTAAGGGTGAGGATGCTATCTCAGTTTCAGTGGTGCTGTTGTGTTTTTCTAAAAAGAGCTTCCTTCTATTTTAAAAGCCACAGGAGAGAACTTACAAGCATTACATTTTACAAACTGCCAATAAAATAGAAGTACCCACAGCCAAACACTGAGTGGGAAGGTTACATGCTCTGCCAGTGAAGACAGACAAGCACACACTGTTTCACTGCAGGAGTCAGCTAACCATCCTGTGGTAGGGTGAAATTTCCTTGGACAGCACCACTCCCAGCAAGACCCTCCATTTGGGGAGTCTGGAGGGCTGAGTGGAGAAGGGTGCACAGATTACCTTAGAGTGTACAGTAACCCAACACTGACTCACACCATGTAAGCAGAGGTTTAAAGATAAAAAAAATTAACACCCCCCC
>VZRV01002553.1:2462257-2485449 GCA_013398115.1 Falcunculus frontatus
GGGATAAATTAGTGGCTTTTCATGAGCAAGTCTGAGGACAGAGCATGAGTCTCGGCACAGCACTGGTGAGGCAGACAGAGAATTACCAAATGCCATCTTGAGCTATGATTACTGATAGTGCTTGTAGCTCTCTTCTAACCCAGGGACTGGAATGAACATCTTAGAGCAAAGAGTGTCTTATTAAGGCACTTAATGACCTTCTTGGTAGTAAAAAGTACTTAATTCAAATCAGAAATCCCTAGCTATCAAGTACGCAGATGAAGCAAAACTCATTTAAAGCTAAAACACAGCACACAGCTAAAGCCGAAAGGATCGACTACCAAAATGTCATCTCCTTCTTGAAGACATTTCAAGCTGATTCTTGCAGCAGAATCACTACCAGATTTCTTTTCAGAAGCTGAAATTCTTGGCAGTCTTAGCAGTTTGCAGTTGCTTATGTATTTCTGGCTACACAGGACTGGATGCAACCCCAGTCTTGATAAGGCACTACCCAGCTTCTGCACATTGCACCACACCAGGATGGCAAAATCAAGGGCTGCCAGCACCTTGCTGCCTTTGCTTGTGGTATCTGAGCTAAAGAGGTGAGATCTCAGGCTCACAGTGAACACCAAACCTTCCCACTGGGTACAGCCAGGCACCTGTGGGACACCAGCAAGTCTTTACCAAGAGTAGACAGGAAACAGGTACTTACAATCTGCTTCTGTTTTAGCGGTTTCACGGAAAAACTGCCATCAACGTGCTAGCAGGGAAAAAAAGAAATGCATTAAATAGCTGAAGTGTACAAATCAGAATGGACTCATTTCAGAGCTGGTGTCTGCTAGCTAAGGGGAGGGTGAGGTGTGTATCAGCAGGACAGCCTGGATGGCAGTCCCTCCCAGCAGCTGCTGGAACAGGGTATCAGGGTATCAGAGTGCTACTGGTCTGCTCCAGTGCAGAGCCAGGTGGACTTGGCTCAAGTTAAACCTGGCTGAAGTGGGTCAGAGCACACACAAAACTCCCCTGGCACACTGGGTGCTTTCAGGTTGCAAGCAGTTCAACTGCGTGCAGACACTTCTTCAGCCAGTCCAGCAAGACTTGGCAGGGAATATTTGTTAACACCCTAAATAACATTAAGAGACAGAGTCACTCCAGGCCAGAGCCCTGACAGACAAAAGGGCTGCCACGAGGCTGAGAACAAGATTTGTCCACTGGATGGAGTCAGAAACAAGTCCCACGTGCTCCACATCCTCAGAGCTGCAAGCCTTTCATTTGCTCAGTGGCAGCAGGCACAGCTGGAACCATTCTGTGCATGCCTGGTGCCAGAATTAGTGATGGGAGTAGTGTGCCAGTTCTACTCTCCCCATCATCCACAAGGGCCACTAAACTGAAAGAAACCAACTCCCCTGCTGTAGCCTAGAGAGCAGCAAAGGAGACTCAGGGGATGCTCCAGCAGGTCCTGTGAACAGCTGCAGATCTGCATCTGTTTGCTGAAGGAGACTCAGAAGGAAGGGACAACAACATTGCACCACAGACAAAACAGTCCTGTTTTCAGGCAAACAAGTTTCTGCCTTTGGAGGAGCTGCAAGGTCCGACTACACACAGGATCAAGGTTATCCTTCTGATCCTAAAGATACATACAAATAGCAAGTTACCAAGTCCTGCTGGTCTGTCTTTCCTCTGAACAAGCTCTGGGGATCAGCAGTGCTCATTTATCAAGGACTTCCCCTGGATTTATGGACCTACACTTCAAAAGCTGCAATTACTCTAAGGATGGGGAATATATTTTAACCAAACAGGGAGGATGAAGAACTCAACATGTACTTTGCCTTGTGACTTTTTATTAAAAGGGAGATTTTAATCTTGTTTGAAGCATTCAGTGGAAGATGAGAGATAAGAAGTAGCTGAACTGTGACTGAAGGATTCCAGTGTGTTGTTTTTTCACATCAGCCGGAGGAAACTACAGTAACATCCCTGCAGGTCCTAGGGGTGCTGCAGCTGACTCCATCTCATTTCTGACAGATGTCCAATTGCCAGGAGTAAAGCTACCTACAAAGCCAGTGCTCAGAGCAGCCTTTCTCAAAGGGGAAAACTCATTTTCTTCACAGACCAAGTCCAACAAAAAAGCAGCCTAGAACACTTAGAGCATCTTCCAGTCATATGGCTTCCTTAGGACTGACTGTGCTTCCCATGCCCTCTGACTCAGCTTGTCACCATCCACATTATCCACCTCGGAGGAACAGAACTAGGACCTGGCAGGAACCAGGCAGATTGAGATAGAGAAGTCAGCCACCTACCAGCTGGGAAGTGGGGAATTTCCAACAGCACAGCACTGATGCTGCTCCCCTCTACATTTCCAGCTCTGCTCCAGCACCTCTTGCCTCATGTCAGCATGTCACTACAAGTATCACCTGCCCAGGAAATGTGTGTGCAATATTACCATAACCAGACACAACAGGGTTATGTTATGGACAGGTCCAATTATGGATATTGCAACTGTTTTCAGGGTCCAGTTACCATGGGAAGAAAGTCTGTTATCAAGGCTTGTGCATACAGCTTGGCCTTACCATGTAGGCAGGGGTCATTTACATCAAACACACCACTCAAAGGCAGTGGAGCTCAGTCTTTACACAGGATGCATCCCAGTCCTTCCAAGAGGGCTTGGTCCTGTGTGTAAACTCAGGCCTAACAATGGTGCAACAGGGTCTGGACACAGCAGATTCAGTTCTGCAAAAATCACGAGGCCCTGGAAAACTGCATGGCAGCAGCCATGGCCAACACCTTCCACCCTCCATGGGAACACACCCTCTCCACACACAGGAAACATCCCTGCCATTCCCTGAGTGACCAGTTCAGGTATAAATGATAATTACAGGCTGCACAGGAGCTGCTGCAAACGATTCTTTGTACTACAGCAGCAACCAGGAACCCCAGTCACGAGCCAGGACTCTGCTGTGCCAAGTGTTATATAAACTAATGACCTTTCGAAATGTTTACATACACAAGAACAGGGACAGAGGAATAAAAAACCCTCATTTACCTTTTCAAATGCAGCCAGAAGAACATGGGCATGACCAGTGACCTCAACCACTACTGCAAAAAAGAGAAAGGGCAGACCTGGTTAAACCTTTCAAACAGCACAAGCATAAAAGTACCCTGAGTTGAATTTTAGTCCATTGACAATTTCTGAGCTGCCATCTGTTCTATTTTCACCTTTTCCTGCATTTAGAACTTTTCTTATCTTGTCATCAGGTGGGTTCAGAACAGGGCAAGAACAAAACGCTGCTGGGCTCTGTGGTGGGCCCTACAGAACCATGCCTTCATTGTCCTGGGTGCTCCAAACTATCCCACTTTGTTTGCAGAGGTTGGAAAGGGTCAGTAAAGCAAAGCACTCAGTGGGATTCTCCTATCCCCTTAAATTCCTGGGTTTAATTACCTGAATTTATTACAGATCTATCTGGTTTAATAGCAATTGGCAGCACTTCCAGCCCTGTTACTTTATTTCAGTCTAGTCAGACATGCTTATAAAACATTTATTTCTCATACCGACTTCAGACACTGAAACATCTCTGTCCAGCTCTTTCCCCAAAGACAAGCATTTTCCCTCTTCCAAACTCGAGGGTTCCCTCTTAATCCCATATCAGTGGGAAGGGGCTGTCAGAGGTTTCAGTACTGCATTCCTGGCTCCCTCAGCAAATAGAGAGAAGAGGAGGTGAGGTACAATCCCAGTCTCTCTCTCTCAGGACTCTGAGATTCTGTTTAGCTCCAGGTGGTTGGATCCTTTTCCTGAACCCTGTTCAGACTCATCATATGGAAATAGAAGACAGAGTTTGTGAAGGAGTCACAGAGGGAAGGGAAGGCATGGAAGCACTTCATCCTGCTTGGAGTGATGAAGGCTGTGCTCAGCACAGGCAGGAGAGCTGGTGGGCAGCTCTGCCTGGAAGGTGCAGCTCAAGGAAGCAACTCCTGTGCTATCTAAAAGGGAAAGGAGCTCCACAGCTTCCTTTGGGTTCCCAGAACATCAGAGACAACAGAGGAACCATTCCCTGGACTATGGCACACAGACCATGTTTGGAAACAGCCGTATATGAGAGAGGGGAGATTTGCCTGCAGATTTGCTGGGTAACTGAGGCTGGTCATGGCAATTTGGGTGGAATCAGGAACACAACGAAATGCAGAAAAAGGGGTTAAAACTGGGAATTCATCTGCTTGCTCTTCCCACTGCCAGCCAAGAGCAAGGCTGCTTTATCTCTCATAGTAAATGAAATTCAGGTCCCTTCCCTCTGTCCAAATGGCCAAGGAAGAGGTAACAGAATTCATATCCTCTGTGCATTCCAGAAGTGTGTGTGTGGCCAGAGTGGTGTGACCTGCTGTGTGCAGCACCTTTCCTTCCTGTTCTGTGCCTCTCCCTGGGAACAATCCCACTGGCAGCAAAGGGACAGGGCTAACACTGCAAGCCATGGCAGAGCTCAGTCCAAACCACCATCTCCCTGACTGCTATTTTAATTTACCACTCAACCTTATTTAACACAAGTGTTTCCAGGCCAGCTGTAATTTTCCAGGTGCTCCAAACACACCAGGCCAGCTCCTTCCAGTCCCATCAGTTAAAAAAAGAACCAAAATACACAACAATTTCCTCCAATCTCACTCAAGTATCACACATTTTTGTGCTGATATTCTTTCCAGGAGGGGATTTAAAAGCAGTTGGTTTTCTAGGTTATTAAAATAGATGGGAGTTCACTATTGGCTAAGACTGGGCATGGTATGTGCATAAATGTATGCTTCCCATGCTGCTTCCTGTTCTATTTTTGATCCTTCTAGACATGCCCAACATTAGAGAGTATAAACACCTTGCCAAAAGTTCCATCAACAGAGGAAGGTGGTTTATATTTATGGTCAAGAAATACACATATATGTCGATTTTACTAATGGTGCCTGAAATCACTAAAAACAGATGCACTTTAGAAGTAATTTCCTTTATGTTTCACTGTGCTTAGTTAGTCACACTTTAAATTGGCTTATTCAGTTCTATTTCTGTCTGCTTGGAAGACTGTAAAATAACGTAATGAGTTTCTGGGCTTTTTCACATCTACAACATAAGAAACTGAGCAAGTGACTGACCTGAACAATGTGATCAACAATGGATTTTTTCTAATTATATTAAATTTTGTACAGAATGTTACAGAAGTGAAATGCTGGTCCTGCTGACCATAAAAGCCCCCAATTTCAAAGAAAATGTGACTTCCTTGTGCCCTTTTCATTGCTGACACTCCAAATGAGCCCAAAAGCACACAGCCCCTAAGGGAAATTCCATGTAAGGTGAGTAATAATCTAAAAGTAATAATCTAAATATTCACTGGACTACCCTCTCCAAAACAGCAGTGTGCTTTAAAAATAATTCTCAACTAATCATAATTACTAATTATGATTAGTTATTAATTATTTTTAAATAATCAACAATTACTTCTCCTCAAAGGTTATGCTCTTTTATTGTAACTATTCAGCATCCTCAGAAAAAGCACAATTTCAAACTGCTGCATGAAGCTGCATTGCTTGAAGAGTGGCCTGAGTATTTTAAAGCCATTTACTTTTCTCTGCCGATTTCCAGGTTTTTAGGAAGACAATTTACCCCTTCAAGAGGGAGAAAAGACCAACTCCCCCCTCCATGACCTATAAACTCCAAAAGAAAAACCCAACAAGCAAGTCATTTGCTCTAATTTGTGTGCCTGGCACTGGTGGCAGAGCCAGCAGCTCTCCTACACACTATTCCAACACTAAATACCTGGCCATTTTTCCTGTTAAAAAATGGAGGCTATTTTTAAAAGTATGGTTTTTGTGTGGTTAGCTTGGCCCTTTTAATAAAGGGAAGTTATGGTGAACTCCTGAAATATTTTTATTCTGGAAAGAGTCCCCAAGGAGGCCAGTCCTGAAGGGGTCACATAAGCTTAAAGAGAGCCAGGAGAAGACCATGGGAGCAGAGCATCAATTCTTACCATCCCCTTCATCCACCACTGCTCGGATGACCACAGGGAACACGCCACGGTCCAAGTCAAAGTTCAGCTGAGGGAAAGAAATGAGCTGAGGTTACACAATTCACACCAGACTTGCCTGAAGACAACACTGAAAATCATGTTAGATCAAAGAAGGGCCCTTCTGACAGGCCCCAGTCCCTGGTCTCAAAAGGACCCGACAGAGCAGGAGGATTTAAAATTCCAGGCGCCAACTTTAAAAGGAACTCAACTACAACACACACACTGATGTGGCACTAAACACCAGCTGTGGATAGCAAGGCAAAGGATCTCGGTTTGAATTTCAAATGGTATTTAATTCTCATTAATTCACGTATCCTAAAAGTCTTCTGAATTATTTGTAGTAGGACAAGTTTCTCAAAATATATCCAGTGCCACAATTTTGCTTACATACAACAGGATCTATTGGCTTTAGCACAGCAGCACATTGTGCTCCCAACACCACAAAGAGACCTTGGCTCTGGTATGAAGCTCCTGAAGACATAAGAGGGAAATCTGCAAAACTTCAAGCTCACACAACACTTTAAGGAAACACCAGACTGATTTCCATCTCCTGGCATGTTATGAAATGCAGGTCCTTGACCTTCTAATTGGTGAGAGTGAAAATTTGAGTGCAAGAGAAACAGACTCAATTTCTCCCTTTGCCCTACACTTCATTAAAGCACATCAAAAGCTCTGTGTCATCTTAGAAATACAAGGAAAAGGCAACCTTACAAACACTGTCCTATGCCAGGAATGGAAGTGGCTCAGGGACTGGATTTCTGTTGTTTTTGTTAATTACTGACGTTTTTGTCTCATCTCTTGCCAAGACTGAAAAAAAAGATGTCATTTCACCATGATTCTCCAGGTAGTCTGTTTTCAGTTTCTCTGTGAAAACTGAGACCCAATTCCAAGTGCTGCAGCACCATTCAGACACTGCTTTGGGGCTTCCCTTACTTTGCCACAGCCCCAACATCATTTGCAGCCTGATTTGCTCCAGTACCTCAAAAGAAACCATTTGAAGGGAAAGTCACATCACAGAGCTGAGGTTGCTTTACCATATAAACTCTGGTGTTTTCCAACAAAAGGCCTCCTTAAGGCACCATTTCATATTCATTTTTAGGGCCCTGAACACAACTGACTCAGGACAAGCCATACTCTGTAATTTCCAAGCAAATCAGTAAATAAGGAAGATAAAATAAACTTTCATAAAGCTTTTCACACAACAACCCAAAATAACATCAGTTTCCCTTCTTCCCCAGCCAAGACCTACGTCATATCCGAGTATTAGACTAAGCAAAAATATGAAATAAATCTGGGGGTTTTGAACAACACCAATAACAAAGCTGGAAAGAAATCTGAAATGTCAATTGGAAACAGCTAAGACACTGCCAGCTGTCTCAGATAAAAGTGCTGCATTTTGGTGACCAGTTAGGAAGATTTAGGACAAGGATCAATATGTAAGACAGAGCTGACGTGGGAGGGAAAACTCTTTGGAATCACAGTGCTTGTTCCACATTTTTTCCAGCTCTCAGTAACACCAATGAAAAAAGAGGAAACAGAGGATGCAGCAGAACAAGCAAAGAGAGCTGGAAACTCACTTTTCCTTTAAGCTGTCAGAGGGATATGACTTTAGTACTTGAGTTAAAACCTTGTTGACAGGAACAAAAGTGAAAATTAAGCTTCTCAATTCTTTAAGAAGAAAGGGATCTGAGCTCTCTCAGACAACAGAAGGGATTGAAAAGCAGCTCTTCCAGGCTTTTGTAGGCTGAACTTGTGAAATCATCTATTGGCAGAGAAGCCAAGACATCAGGAGACCAGACTCTGCAGGCTCTTGGTAACCACCACGGCATTTGTTAAGGCACGGGACTGATTATAGCTGTAACTGTAACTTCAGGACAATAGCTATTCAATCTTTCAAAACCATGAAAGATTACTCTTTTTTTCCTTTTTTTTTTTTTCTCTTTTTTCTTATTTTCTCTTTTTATAGGTAGAGTTATCTCCCAGGGTTCACATACACAATACACTTGCATAGGCTTGGGTCAGGAAATGAACACCATTCTCAGTGTGCATTTCCTGGCAGAGGGGTCCACAGGAACAAATATATTAGCATCAGCTACAGAACAACTACTCTGCCTTTGAAATCTCTTACCACAGCTCTGCACAAAGCAGGGGAAAGACCGAGGCTTTCCTTCCCTGTGCCACGTGCAGGGGAAGCCCTTGGGTCAAAGCATTAAGGCTCAGAAACCAGAGGGTTACTGCCCGTGTTGGAATTTCGCAGATACCAAAGATACCAAAATTAACAGGACTCCACGAATGTTGGTATGTAGAAAAGCCACTAAGCTTAATTAAAATCAAGCCCTGGTTTGTTTGCAGTTATGGGTTAAATTAAGAAGAGGAAAACATTCCCTTATTCAGCATTGATGCACCAGTGTAAATCTACCCCAGAAGGAGAATATCCCCTCACGACACTGTACTGCTACAGATAAAAGTGCAGGATGTGGCCCTTTAACAGAACAGGACTCTTTCAGAACAGTGGTCTCCAAATTCTGACTATTCATCCCACCAGTAATGTGTTTTCAGCACATATTCCCAATATATGTGTGGGGTTTTTTATTATCTATGGGTTATATACATGCATTTCTGAAGTCCTTCCCATACCCCAATAAATTGTATTGCATGCACCTCACTTTGGAGACCACTGTTCTAGAGGACCACCCAAAAAACCCCAAAATCTTCAAACTAAAACCCACAAAAATAGCGATCGTGACAGACATTTGTTCCCACAAGCTCTTTGGCTGGCAGGGAGAGGAAGGCTGAGGAAAACAGGTTTTCCATGACAAGCTCCAGTGTCAATCTCTGCAGCCTCCCTCCTAAATCAGCTGATCAGTGATAGCAAAAGTCACTTCTCTGGATTTCCTCCCAGTTGGCCTGATCTGCCTGCCAAGTTCCCATACTGCTCCTCCCAGGGCAGTACCCACAGAACACGCTGTAGGAGCTGGGAGAAAGTGTCTTCCAGCCATAACTTCATGGCACTAAACAGACGCCAGTGCTTCTGGGACAACAGGGTGTGGAAAGAAGGGGACACTGAGAAGACACTTACCTCATCATCCTTCCACTCTGAGAAATCAATCTTGAAGGAAGGCAGGGAGAATTGCTGGCTTACCCCTCTCTTATAATGAACCGTCTCGGACTGCAGAGAGGGATTCTTTGTGCTGTATCTGAAGGAAGGGGGAAAAAGAAAACTCACTGTAACAAACGACTGCTCCCTGCTCGGCTCTCACTCACTCCCGCCCGTCGGCCTTTCAGGAATCACAAGTGGCAGCTCTAAGGGCAGAGCTGGCAGGGGCTGGCAGCCATTCAGTGGGGACACAAAGAGGGAAGGGAAAGGTCAAAGCAAGAAGGTGAGCACAGGAAAGAGAAAGCAGCGCAGACAGGCAAGGTCTAATCATGTCCATACTGACCTGCCTGGGTGTTGGAGTACAGGGGGGTGCAGCAGCTTGGCAAAGGCCTGCTCCCTAAATCCATGGCCTAGGCAATGCTGGCTTTAAGCCCAGCACAGTCCTGATTTCTGCAGGAAACCCAGGAAGAATGAGCTATGACCTAACAGTGGGAACACACAACCCAGCACGGTGCCAAAAGCTCTCCCGTGCCTCCGTAGGACAGCTCTGCAGTGGGAAACACTGCTTGGCTTCCACCATCCTGCTAAGACATTCCAATCCACTCCTCAATCCCTCCTGTGCTTCCCCAGAGGTGTTGCAGGGCTACCAACACCACCTGAGAGACACCAACCATCCTCCACGCCGGCCACCCAGAGAAGAGTCACAATTCTTCCACTGTCTCAAGGCTTGTCACTGAAACACCAGCACTGCCAGGCTGGGATAAACATCTGGAATGGGACCACAGCTGCCATCCACCATCTTCTGCACCCTGAGCCCACCTGGTGCTGTCTTCCCCAGGAGACATTTCCCTGCCCACTCCCCCTTTCTGGAGGGTGATGTCTTGAGCCAGATGTGCACAGCCTCTCCCAGTTCTGGCACAGGAGAGGAGGCAGTGAACCCCAAAGCAGGGTGGGACCATCTGAAGCTGCCTTTACCACTAAAGCCTTTCTTGTCAAATTACCAACTGTGTGTTCAGAGCACACTGACAAACGGGAGAGAAGGTGAGAGAACTCCTGCCCAAGAGACACTGCAGCAACATCCTCCCTCAGCACAGTGACACGACAGGCTCCTGCTCTACAAGAAAAACCTCTGCCTTTCTCTGGAAAGCTACAGCAGTTCCTGCACCCTCTGAGCATCCAGAAGGTCAAGTGTCACAAGATCCACGTTAAATGCTGGAAGGTCGTGACAAAGGGCAGGTTCACCACATTCACTCTGCTCTTCCTGCCAGGGCAGGTGCATTAAGTTATTTATGACAATACCCTCAGAGCCCATTCTGTTCTGTGCTGAAATTGTACTGCTTTACTAGAAGGTCTCACTCCATCCTTTGCATTTCAAGCATGGTGTGGGAGAGATCAGAATGACAGGTCTTTTATATGTGAATTACAGAGCGAGCAATTGAGTGAAGTTTTATTTACTGAGTTGTCAAGCACAATGAATAGAGCAAGCCTGTATCTAGCTCCTTTTGTGGCAGTCTCAAAGCTTCCCAGCTCTGCAGAGAGGCACAACTCTCCCTCCACAGCTGGGAAAGCAGGGGATGGAAGAGTGACTTATTTAAGGTGACAGCAAGTCAGGAACTTACTGGAAATAAAGTGCAGAGGGGAGAGTGGAGCTGGGAAAGGGGTGTAAACATGCTGCTGCTGAGTGCCAGGAATGCTGGAGGACCTGCATTTACAGCACCAGAAACCCAAACTAGGCTACAACAGGAAAACAAATAACACTGTTCAAGGAGGACAGGGCATAATATTACTCACATTGACTTGCTGCTCTCACCGTCCCTGGGAAAAGAAATAAACCAGGCACATAGATTTTCTGAGCTGAAGAGTAGGACAAAATTATTAAGGAGGCTTCCCCAACTGAGCTTTATGCCTTGGACTGTGTGACTGCCTGGCCCCCATTGCCAAAACACGTCAGACTTGGATCTGAACATCCAGATAACTCTGGACACCTCCAGTCAGCAGCCAGTGGGCTGGTGAATTCCCCAGAAGTCTGATGACCCCTGACTGACTCACAGAAATTGAGCATCCTTCCAAGGTGATGCACAGGTTCTCTGTACAAGACAACACTCCCCGTGCTACACAGGAGGAAAACTTGACAAGCTGTTTCAAAGCAGGTATCCTGCACATCAGGGTCTAAGGGGCCTCTACCCATCCCCTGCCCCTTTGGCTGGCATCTGCTGTATTCACAGTCATCTATTCCCTGCCTGTGCTGCTGGGGGCTCACAGCAAACAATAGCAGAGAAGCTCTGTAGAGCTGTGCAGCTATGTTACAGAAAAAGGGAGCATGTATCAAAGAATAAAGCACAGCAGAGAAGCAACATGCTGCCTCTCTCTGCATGAAGACTGAAAGCTGAATGTTTGGGCTGCTGTTGCTCAGACTGCACTGGGCCAGGCCTCCATCCAGAGGAGGACAAAACCACCTTGTGACCACTGGAAGCTCAGGGCAGTGGAGAAGTGAGGGGGCTCTGTTCTATAAGGTCAGGACCAAATAGAAATCCTTAGTCACATTATTTTAAACCTGTTTGTTTGCTCAGGTACCCCTGACAGCACGAGAATCACAAGCAACTTGAGGTACCCCACTGCTGGCTGCAGCAGCAGCCCCCAGCTCTGTCGTCAGGGTTCATGCAGCCCATCTCCTCCTGTAAGCTCTCTGACACACCTTTACTCACAAAAAGCAAACTTTACACTCTGCACTGACTCCTTCTTCCCTCATGTCAAACCCTTCCATCCCCAAAGCCAGCTGAGTATCAGAGAACCAGCAGACGAGAGGCCCTGTGACTATATCCCAGTGATTTTTGAGAGAACATGAACAAACTAAGATTATTCCCCAGTCTCACTCTTCCTCTATCAGCTAAGCAGCACTCACTGCCTGCATGGAGAAACTCAACCTGTGGCACCTGCAGACCCTAAGTAGCTCCCAAGACAAAAGCGCCATGCTAGAGTTTGGCTAAGCAGAGTTAAACATTTGTTGCTACATGCTCACTGAGGTGTTTCCCCCCCTCCCTCATCCCTGGTCTGTGCCTGGGGAAGTTCTCAGCAGGGCAGCAGTCCCAGCTCCTGCAGATTTCTTCACTGCTGTGCTCACATTCAGCTGTGCCTGGCATTGGGGCTGTCTCGGGCAGTCAAAGGACAGTTCCTGTTCCCACGAGCACACTGGCACCCCTGACTGAGAAGTGCCACACGAGGATCCTTGCCAGGCTGCCTCACTTACACAGAGCACTGTCCAGACCCCATTCCTCAGGAAAAGCAGGATGCATGGAGCAATGCTGCCCCTAGGTAACACTTTTGACTAGAAATGGCTGAGAGAATCTGTGCTTTGAAGAGCCTGTGGACAAGACAAGAGTCCTCTTTCTTTAGTGGCAGCTACATGTTTCATGGCAATCTGCAGTGAACCAAGGACAAGGAGAGCTTCAGATGGTACTCAGGAAACAATTCTGCCACTGCCACAGGCTGTGACTGCCTGGCAAGCTCCATGTCCTGTTATGGGTGATGAGGAAGAAGCCAGTCAAGTTCTGCTGGTGTTCAAAGGGGACAGGAGGTGATGTGGAACAAGTACCCTCTCCTCCTCTCTCTCCCACGGGCCCATTCCCCTTTCATTTTGAGGCAGGATCCCACAGGTCAGCTTTTGGGGAAGAGGGAAGTTGAACAAATGTTTCAACTCTAAGTGACTTTTACTGATAAAAGAAACACTACCAAACTACAGGAAGGCCATAGCTCTGGGTCTCAGTCAGAATTAGACAAGATCCACCCCAGAGAGGCTCCCAGAAGGAGTTTGGAGGTTAATCACGTGCTAAGGCACTGCACTGCAGTCTCTGAGAGTCTTCTCCTTCTCTCCTGCTTCCTTTAGGACCGAGTTTCCACCCCAAGCCAGGCAAAGACAACCCCCTTTCCATGTAGCTGAAACCCCAGTGCCCACATCCCCCTCCAGCCCCTGCAGAGCTCTGCCTCCAGCTGCTGGCAGCACCACGCTCCTGGCTCCAGCCACACTTCAAAGCTCACACAACAGCTACACAGAGAGGCACAAAGGCCACAACTCTCAAGACAGACAGAGGGTTTGTCTGCTCGCTGAAATCTATAGAATTTGGCTCTCCAGCCTGTGAACTCTGCACACTCCAGTGTTCCCTTGGGGACTGGTGTGTGCCTGGATCAAAGCTGTAAAGGCTTGTTTCTAGCAAAACCCAGCACTCGCCTCTGATTTCTTCACACAGAAGAAATCTCTGCACAAAGAATTCATATTAATCACCACAGCCAAAAGCAGCAAGAGCACCTTTCAAAGGCCCTGAACAGAGGCTATTAAATAACCAAAGGAATATGCGAGTGCCTCTGTCTCCTACGCAAGCTTGACGGAAAACAGCCGTGCGCTGAGTTACCCGTTGGATTTCATTTTGTGACCCAACTCCTCAAACTTCCACAGGCAGAGCAGGAAATCATTGCAGTGCCACATCCCCCACCAGCTCAGAATACCATGGGAGGAGGTTTGGGATGAGTGTAGCAGGCATTGCAAAACAAACAAGGAAACGGGGTTTATTTTTTTAATATATCCATTTGCACATCAGCTACACAAACAGCACAGCCCCAGAAAGGGCAAGGATTGCAGAGCTAGACTGACCTATTTTCATTCTGTTTTCTCTTTATATTGAGAAAATAGAACTTGGCAACAGCACTGGGATACGGGAGAGAGTCTTTTCTGTCCAAAAAGGAAGATCTTTTTCATAAGAATGGGCTGCAAGACTCAAACCTCTCATGTCATATTTATCATGAGCTCCTGATCTGCCTGGATTGCTCATGCCTTCAGAACTGGCTCTTTTAAGTGCTTCCAGCTACAGGCTTGGTTTCACTTCTTCCCCTGAGGAAACAACCGCTGCTGTCATGTTTGAACTGCGCAATCCTTCCTGCTAGTCAGCAGGACACCTACAGTTGGAAAAGTCCCAGGGGCCCTCCCAGAAACAGGCTAATAGTGTGCACATCCAGGATTTTGCCAGACAAGGCAGGGATGCATTCACTCATAAAAAGAGAACACGAGTATCTCTGCAGCCTGCTCCAAAACCACACTTGTCTCCCAAACCAAGGGTATCTAAGGTACAAACACATGAACCAGTTACTGCAGGAAAAGGCAGGCTACAAACTGAGAGTCCTTTAACTATTGTCTATGAGCTGCTGCCAGCCCTGCAATGGAAATGCAATGCAGAGTCCCTTCTCCTTTATCTAGAGGGAAATTACGTTATGGGTAATCACTAGTGAGTAGTTGAGGTACAGCTCACACACCTCCGTGTTCCTCCCGATTCCCAAAACTAAAGAAAATGGACACAGAAAAATAAATAACACTGAAGATACTGGGGGTCTTGAGCTGTTCAGAGGCAGGCCAGTGTTAATTCCTTGCCACTAAAGAGAGTCGGGCATAGGTAGATGTTACCCTTGGGGTGATGAATCACCTCGTCCTCTGAGAACTGATGTGTTTAATCTTTATAGTGAATTCTCACCACAAAATAACCAAGCAAAACACATTTCAAATGTGAGAGGAGCAGTCCCCTCCAGATTTAAACTAATTCCTCTTTCATCCAAAAGGCTTCTACAGCTATCTGCACTAGCATCAGAAAGTGCAGGGTACCTTCCCCTGGGCATGGGGCTGCAGAGGTGAACACATCTTTATAATCACCAACACAGTCACCTTCACCAGACTTTGCTGGTTGTCTGTGGTCCCACAAAAGTGATGACACAGCTCCCTGTGAGTTCAGCAGTTCAGGACAAGAGGCAGGCAGCTGTTGGGAGCTACGTGTTCCCAGGATCTTGGCTAGGAAACAGTGCAGCTGAGCATATCTCCCAGCACAGTTACCTGGGAAAGTCTGCTGAACATACTTCGAGACAGGTTAGGACAGGACTGATAAAGCCATCAGCTTTTAAATGGAGCCCAAATAACTCCAGGAGGAAGCTCCCTGGCTTGCAGAAAGGTTTCCCTTTGGTCATGGAAATCAGCTAATCCCAAAGGCAGGTCCAAGACACAGCACTGTGGCTCTCAGGTGAGCAGAGGCTCCACAACAAGCAAAGCCACTGCTCAGGGAGAGCCACTTTCCTTTCCCTCCCCTCCCTCCTCTCACCCCAAACTGCATGACCATAGCCATGTTCCCAGCAGGAGTTTTGCAGGAGTGCTGATACTATCGGGATCAGTGGCTGTTCCAGCAGAGAAGCAGGAATAACTTGTTTAGCACTTCTAAGGAGCCATGCTGCAGGCTGAGAGCTGGGAGAAAATTCCTGCTTTTCACAGGGGGCCAGAAAGTTTCTCCCATTTTAGGATTCAGCATTGATTTAGGAGAGTGGAAAAAAAAAAAAAAAAGGTGTTTTGTTTTAAAGAGCATCTTCATCCCAATCAAGTGCAATAGAAGAAGTTTTGAATTTCTACACAGGACAGCTTTTGCACATGCTTGTTCCATGAATGCAGCTGTTAGCACCAAAAGAGATTGAGGAAAAGCAAAATCCACCAGCCCAGGCAGGGGAAAGCTGCATTCCTATTAGTGCACTGAAAATGCACTCGCTCCACTCAGAGCTCTAAGAATGCAGCCCAGATTTTTTTTTTCCACTAGAATTTGAAAAGAATAAATCAAAGTAATTACAGCACTGCCCTTACGGAATTGCTTTGCAAAGCTGAAATCAGAGCTTCAAAAGGTTTTTACTAGCAGCCAGCAAATCCAGAGAAGCAGAGATGCCTACTTGGGCAGCTGCACTGGCCCCGAGACGTGCTTCAGGAGCCATTTCCACATGGAAAAATAGCCTGGGTTGAATTAAAGTGGCTTATAAAGTCTATATTTGTATCTGACTTCCCCCTACACATCTGCACGAAATCAGGATCATGCCTTCCAAAAAGTTCCCTGGCTTCTGGTGCAGCCCCTGCACCCACATTTACATAACATTTATTATTCAAGCACCCCAGAGCAGAAACAGGCAGTTCATCATTCCTGTATTACGGAGAAATGAAAGTATGATTTATTAAATGAAAGGCCAGAAGTGGAAGAAAGAGCTGAATGTGGGTGCTCTGACCTTTTAGGTTTAGTGCACCAGGGACTGCTGCCACCCCAGCAGGACAGCACAGAACCACTGGCTAATTTTTCATTAGTGGGGAAGTCACTGCTGATCCTGGTTTCATGCAGAGGGTTCATGAACACAGGTTTCAGCTCTGCCATCTAACAGAGATCCCCTCTCTCACTGAACCATGGACAGGGTGGATTAGAAAAAGTCACATTAAAAAAAAATTCTTTGACGCTCTGTTCATGCTCAGAAACTCACCTAGGAATTGTTCAAATTTAATTTAAAAGCAATTGGGTAGTTCATGTTTGCTGCTCAAGTTTTAAAGGACAGACAATAGCACTGGTGACAGTCACTGGCTCAGTGCACGGCACTAAATTTCAGAAAAAAGTGTTCTTAAGTGAACGAAAAACTGTTTTCTTCCTCCACCCAACCAAGAGGAGAGCTACTAGTTACAGAGGACTGAAAACACACTCTGTCCAGAAACAGTTACTTATATTTGGTAACTAAAACAATTCTATTAGGCAATTATTCTTCAAGGCACAACTTGACGAGAGTCTCTAAAGAGTCCAACATGAGCAGTTTAACCAACAAGAACAAACACTGCTGGTCTTGAGTCACTCAGGTACAATTCCAGCCCAACACAGCCTGGTTCAAGATATGGGCTAAAAAAAAAAATTAAAATGTTTCTTTTTAGAATAACTTTGGGTTATTGCCATTTTGGCATAAAATCCAAAAGTGGGAGTCTGAAAAATAGATTTTAAACTATATGGGTATTCTTTACAGACTGTGGCATAAAAAAAAAATAGCACAAGGTTTGATACGAAGCTCATCTGCTATGTAAATGCAGATGTTTCATTGCTACTGACCAGTGACAATGAAATTTTCCTTCAGGGTAAACCAACAGGGGAAAACAAGATTGAAATCAATGATTTAAACCAAGCCTTGCTGATTTAAGCCATGGCTTAAGTCTGGCAATGTAAATACATCCACCCTGGCCATAGTGGCCCTCAGTTCTCCCCATTAGCCCATGGATGGTTTCCTTCTTAGGTGAAAAACCAAGGAACACTGCAGGGCAGCACAAGGGACACTGGCCACCTCTCCACGTTGTACCTGTGTTAGGGAAAGAGGACTTCAATCTCCAAGGCTGCCTTCCAACACCTTCACTAGCACTAAATTCACAGGAAACCTAAGGACCTAAGAGACAGAACATGGAAACTTTATCAGGATTTCTAAGGCATCCTGCTGCATTCAGCTCTGCTCAGGAAAAGCTGGATCTAAACAGAAAGTGTTTTCAGAGTTCATTGAGAGATAATTTTCAAACACTTTAAAAAGGAGCTAATTTTTTACCTCCCCGAAATAAAGGCAGCCATAGGCTTCAACAGAAGAAGGGAAAGGGGCCTAAAAAAAATTCTGGATCAGGATATCATCCAGTTTGAAGGAATGCATATCTGGACTGGAGATCGAGCCTCTGTCATTTCTAAAAATACACTATTCATTGATCCTTAGTGGGATGTTTATACTTGGCATAAAACAAATAAGCCCTGTTATGGTTTGTCATAGGTATTTCTCCCTGCTGAAGCCTCTGCAGGTCCCTTCAACCAAGGCAAAGTTTAGCCCCAGCTCCAGAGCATCACTGCAGAAGCCATCAGCACTATGTCCAGGAGCCTCTGGTCAGCCAAAAGCCTCTACTAGAGGAAGCCAAGAGCTTCTGCAGCCTGAATCTTCCTTTACCCCTGGAGTCAAAGGAATTCTTTGTCCCATGGCCATTGGAAGTGCACCATACCACACCAGCAGCTCACATGTACCCAACTCACACCAGGCAGAGCACATTCCAAACACCTTTGCTCTGAACACAGAGAGGAAATTGTCATAGTCGTGTGGGATACGGTGTTGACTGGAATGGTTTAAATGTGCTGATTTAGATAAAAAGGTTTTAAAATCTGGAGGGATGTACTATCTGGATATGAGAAGGCTCCCATAGATGACATATTGGTCATTCTTTCCACGACTAACCACAGACTAACGTGTACATGGCAGGAAACACACAGACAGGGTTTCAGGAAGTAAATCTTCTCTCATCTCCCAACAGCCTGGGTTGAGGTGGGCATTTATCCCAAAATGGGCTTTGGGTGGGCCTCACTTCCACAGACTCACTCTGTTAATGTCAGACTGAACCTTACTTTGGCGGCCCAGATGCTTCTGTCACAGGGAACACAGAAAGGCAGTGAACTGGCTGATCTTGGGAAAAAAATAGGCAGTATTTGAAGGGAAGGGTGGTTGGTTTTTTAATTCCATAGAACACCTCACTGACAAACAGTTGTGAGTTCCTGTCCTTTGTTGCACACAGAATGGTCTCCCTATACCCTGAAACCAAACCAAAAAGAGAACAAGAGAAGATATTGGCTATGTGAGGAAATTGAAAGTAATATTCAAAGTTATCAGAAAAAGAAGAAATTTCCACTCTACCATCTCTGGCAGCACTGCCTCAGGGGTGATTAATGAGAGATGTTTGACAGCTCATTATCCCAGCTCCTGAGCCCCTCCACATGCCCACAAGCCCAGGACTTACACGGCCATGCCACCAACAAACTCCTCTGTAGCCTGGCAGTAGATTGTGATGGCAACACGGGCATCTGCATCAAAGGTGAACTCCAGGCTGTACAGGACCTTCTGCTTCCCATTCTCCTCGGTAGGGCTGTCAACATCATCTTTATACCTGAAAGACAATGCCAGAGGATTAGAACATGTATTTATGAGATAACGAGATCACTCTGGAAATAAAGACAAGAGCACTCCAGCCTTGATGTTCTGGGCAGGCAAGGCAGCCTGGGCTTCCACCTTGGGCTTCCCAGATTTCCACTCTTTCCCCTGAGGAAGGTTCTTCCAAGATCTGACTGAAGTTATTAAAGTGAACTAATGATGGTGTTGAGGGATCTCACCCAGCCTTACAGTGCCAGGACACAATGAGCCAAGAAAAGGAGATCCTGAATGTCAAATGCTGAGGAGAAGAAACATTCTCCTTCCTTTTAAATCTTCCCATTAGGCTCAGTATTTGGGCTAAAGAAATCCTGCATGGGCTTGAGAAATCTAAAGTGTAATTCTTTTAACTCTGCAATGAAATGGTGCGTGACAGGCAAAAAAACCAAGGTTTCTGTAACACAAAGAACTCCTGAAGCTCAACAAAAGGTACCTCCAGTATCACACAGAACATGGTATTTAGCTCAGAAAGCATCCAGATATAGGCACTTCAAACACCTTTAAATGAACAAATGATCAACTAAAACTCTGGTGCTGTGAGGGACTGGAGCTCGCATGCATTTATTGTATGAACAAAAATTAATACATCTAACTGCAAACAGATACATGATATCCAACAGAATGAGCTTAGAGGTTATTTCAGTTAATGTAAAAGTGAGTCCTAACTTGGCTATGGGCTCCTGCACAGCTGGATCCCACTGTGTGATCACCACTGCCAGGGTTACTCCTTCTTCCTACTGCAAGAAAAAGCACAAACCCAGTGAAGAAGAGGTATAAAGCCAGCTCTGGGGCACTGAGCTAAGGCCATGGGGACTTGCAGCGTGCCAGGAGGGGCCACAGAAACCAGCAGATGTTGGAACAAGCAGCCAACCCAACACATCACAAGAAAATTACAGAAGGATAGAATATCCTGAGAAGGCACCCCCAAGGATCATCCAGTCCCACTCCTGGCCCTGCACAGACACCCCAACAACCCCACCCTGTGCATCCCTGGGAGCGGTGCCCAAATGCTCCTGGAGCTCTGGCAGCCTCGGGGCCGTGCCCATTCCCTGGGGAGCCTGGGCAGTGCCCAGCACCCTCTGGGGGAAGAACCTTTCCCTGATCCCCAGCCTGACCCTGCCCTGGCCCAGCTCCAGCCGTTCCCTGGGTCCTGTCCCTGTCCCAGGGAGCAGAGATCGGAGCTGCCCCTCGGGAGGAGCTGCAGCCCCCAGTGAGCTCTGCCCTCAGTCTCCTCTTCTCCTCCTGAACTGACAAAGCTCTCCCTACCTCAAAGAGCAAAGTCACAGACAAATGGATGTGATTCACTGGCAGGGCAGCAGCAGATTCTCCATAAATTCAAATCCCATGACCACAGGTGCGACTTAGAGCTCAGGCACTGTGTCAGAATGGTGAGGGCAGCAAGGCTGCCTTTGAGAGGTGTAACAGCACTGACTTGTCAGCCAGCTCCAGCCTCACTTGTTTATCAGTAATACCTTAATTGCTGTGATGGCTGGGTAAAAGCCAAGCAGCTGAACTATTCAGCAAAAGCTTGGCATCATCTCTGTCTTCACAGTATCAGCCTTTCCCCTCACTACACAGCCTTGATGAATACACTGTACTGTCAAAACCACTCACAAATGGGTCAGACACACCTCCATAATTCAATCTAAAAATTGTCAGGGGAATCCTTATTTACCAGGTTCACTGACACATAACAACTGCTGCTTCATTAAGAGGGTTCCAGCACACATTTTATTTAACACCACACCGAACAAGAATGAAATGTTCAGTTTCAGTAATTTAATACAGAAGGTGCAAAGTAAAATGTAAGAGCAGTATAATCAAATACCCAACACACGTACTTGTACTAACGTAACCCTAGTGAGCCACTACAGCACACACCCGCATTCCTGTCTGAAGGCCTTGGAGAGGCTTTTGCCAGAGGTTCACCTAAGTCAGAGCAGCAAATCAAGCTAAAAACACCCAACATGCCAGTATAAAAAAAAGCCAACTCCCAAGAAATGAAGTCTTAATATCTGCAGAAACCTGGACACAATATACAGTACAGAGCAAGACAGTATTTTCACACAAGCTAGTTGCATTCAAAGAGTAAAATCATGACATTTGAAGGCTGTAAAGAAGAAACACTGGGCAGAATGGCAGGTTTGCCTAAAAACACAGGGATCATCAACATTTTGTGCTGGACTGACCCAAGAACACAGATGGCAACAATCCACTCACAAGTGTTGGGTGTGTCCAAGAGAGCAATAGCACTAGTCACCTCTTGCTGTGCTGCACTCTGGGGATCCAAGGCTGGAAAAGAAGGATCCAGGCTATGATAGACTTGCCACTTCTTCCAGAAGCAGCAGGGTGGGAGGACCAACACCTCTTGCAGGTGTAGACTCCTTCAAAGACTCACCTCATGCACAGGTAGGTATTAAATAGAGATGCCCAGCACATGTGAGAGCTACAGCACAGACTGAGATACCTGTGACAGTGCCAGGTAACAACGGGGACACCTGGGCGTGGGGCAGCTCACACACAAAACACATGTCATTGGCACAACCATTGCCTGCTTTTTCTTCTCAGGGAAGTCACAAAAAGCATCCCAGATCACCCTTCTGCTCCCAACTTCAACCTGCACCTCCCTGCTGGCACTCAGAATGTGCTTCCATCCTTCCAAGGAGATAAGGGGTTAAACCTAGACTAGACTAGATCTGTTGCCCTGGGAAACCACTGAGGGGCCACTGCAGTGCCTGGAAGGAAGGTTTCTGAAGGAGGCATCTGCTGGGAAGTCGGAGAGTCTGAGCCTTGTCTGCCTGGAACAGCACCACTGGAGCAGAGGGCAAGGTGCAAGTGCCTAAATGGTGGCAGCCACAGCAAGGCTGTGCCCTCCTGCTGTAACATCCCTGCTGCTGGAGGCACAGAAAATCATTCACAGCCTTCCAGTACCTGAAGGGTACAAAAAGATGGAGAGAGACTATTTACAAGCGCCTGGCGTGACAAGGGGGAATGGCTTCACAGTGACAGGGGGCAGGGTTAGATTAGACATTAGGAAGAAATTCTTCACTGTGAGGGTGGCGAGGCCCTGGCACAGGGTGCCCAGAGAAGCTGGGGCTGCCCCTGAATCCCTGGAAGGGTCCAAGGCCAGGTTGGACAGGGCTTGGAGCAGCCTGGGATAGTGGAAGGTGTCTCTGCCCATGACAGGGAGTGGAAGGAGATGAGCTTTGAGGTCCCTTCCAACTCGAACCAGTCTGGGATTCTACGATCTGCCACAGAGCAAAGAGTTCAGGTGAAAAAAGACTGCACAGATGGTAGCTGGCACAAGGTACAAGCAAGGAATACTTTGAGAGGCAGAGACATCTCATGTCTCACCTTAAGGTGCAGGAATGGTGGGATGTAACATCAGGGAAGTAACAAGACAAAAATCACACATTTTGCATTCCTCTTTCTTTGCAGGAGATGTGGCAAGACAAGGAGGTGGTTCAGGTACTTCAAGAACTCTTCTGTCTCTACCTGCACTTGAATTTTATAGTGCCCATTTAGCCAAGCCCGATAGACAGTGTCCATGTGAGGTGGACACAGATGCATGCAAAAATATGGAAACCAGTGACTTTGCTGGGTGTGCCTTTGGGTCATGCACAGAGGTGCATCACAGAGCCCTCACAATCACAGGTACAGAGGAAAGAGACTGACCACCTTTGAGAACAAATAGCTGATCCAACGTTTTGATGCAAAAGGCAAAGCAGGATGACCAAGAGAGCTGAGGCCACCTGGTCTGACATCACTCCTGGATAAAACAATGGAAATGCTGGAGCTTTTTTTTTGTCTGTCAAAGAATTAAAAGATAAAAATATAATTAACAGCAGCCATGACAATTTTACAGAACTAGGTTGAGCCGAACCCAATTTCATCCTTTGAGGAGATTCAAAAGTCTGACCAACAGAGTAGGTATGCAGGATAAATGTGAATATCCCTTGACTGAGTGCTGTGAGATCTACATTCACCCAGTGTTTGAGCAGGCACTAAATGAGAGCAGAACTAGTGACACCTCTATCAGCACTGGCTTTCACAAGGGAGAGCATCTCCAAACAGAGGGGTTCTCCTGATTGGGGTTTCTGCAAAGATCTGTCCAGTTATATACCATCCAGGGCTGCAGAGCAGGCAGTCCCAGGCTCTCACCACCTCTGCCACAGGATGAACAGCTCCAAGGACCAAGGCCACGCCCCTGGGCTGGAGAGGGAAGAGAAGGGATTTCCTTTCTCTCACTCCCTGCAACACACCTGCCCCCCCCC
>VZRV01002553.1:2485480-2498134 GCA_013398115.1 Falcunculus frontatus
CCCCAGCCCCCATTCAGGCCCTTATCTGAAACACTCAGTGGTATCATTACTCTCCATGATACTCCTGATGCTTCAGACACTTTCCCAAACCACTATAGTTGCTGATTCCTTCAATGCTTTTGTTCCATGATGCTATCCAAAGCCCCGAAGCTGAAGCAGAGAAGCTGTCCCAGGGTGCAACAACAGACATTGTCTCCTGAGTTGATCTTCCTCCTGCAGCTGGAAGTGCTTTCAGGATAAGAGGGAACAGCCAGTACCAGCACACCAGGTACTGCAGCTCCAAAATAAAGCTTCCAATCCAAGGCCAAATGTGGGACACAAGACAGATAGAAGGAAGTCTTTCTCTGTTAGTGGTTAACAGCAAAGTTTCTGCTACCCTCCTCTGAGGTTCACAGTCTCCTCCTGCCAGAAATCAAACACTCACACATGACACTGAAGACTCAGAAATTCAACATCAATATCCAAAGGTTTGTTGTTTATCCTGTAAAAATTCAGGATCTGGCAAAACTCAGAATTTTGAGTCTGGTCAGAGCTGGGCAGGAAGGCCAGAGAGGACACTTCCCCATATTCCTCCATGGCACCTCTCCTCTGAGGACAAGCTGAGAGAGTTGGTGGTGTTCAGCCTGGAGAAGAGAAGGCTCCAGGGAGAACTTAGAGCCCTTCCAGCGCCTAAAGGGGCTCCAGGAGAGCTGGAGAGGGACTTTGGACTGGGGTCTGGAGTAACAGGACAAGGGGGAATGGCTTCCCCCCTCCAGAGGGCAGGGTTAGATGGGATATTGGGAAGAACTTCTTCTCTGTGAGGGTGGGGAAGCCCTGGCACAGGGTGCCCAGAGAAGCTGTGGCTGCCCCTGAATCCCTGGAAGTGTCCAAGGCCAACGTGGACAGGGCTTGGAGCAACCTGGGCTAGTGGAAGGTGTCCCTACCCACGGCAGGGGGGGGAACAAGATGGTCTTTAAGGTCCCTTCCAACACAAACCAGTCTGTGATTCCATGAAAAACAAAAAGCTTGTGGGGACATTACCATCAAAACAAACACTTAGAACTTTACACCTGGACACTTGGCTCAGTATCACTATAGTTGGTGGAGGATGTGGTAAATTAACTAATTCTGGAAAGAATGTGCAAACCTCAGCCACTGGTTGTGAATAAGCCAGGCTGGAGAGGGCACAAAGTGTCCTTTACGTGCACAGAGGGAAGAAGGCAAAGCCTCTAGGCCAGAGGAGTAGAAAAGCACAAGACAGAATGTACCCTTGGGGACTGCCAATTAAAAACTCATTTTGGGTCTACATCAGTGCAAAATTAAATAGAGTCGTGTTGGCAGTGTTGTCGTCAGCGCTGACACAGCAGCAGCAGCACAAGAGCCTGTGAGAGCTCATGAGGCAGAAAAAGAACTGATAGGACCAGGAATTGGATGGATGCAAACCTAGACACTGTCAAGGTGCATGGAAGACTACATTCCAAATAGTCCAGAGCTGCAACTCTGCTTGGGGAAATGGGACGTGCGACCACAGAAAGCAGAATGACAGAACTATATGTACTAAACCACATCAACTACTCCATTCACAGCCAGGCCTCTTGCAGGGAAAAAGCCACTTCCCATTTGGCTTATGCTCCTCTTTTTTCCTAGAGAAGTACTTCACCCTTAAGCTGAAAAACCAAAGAGCTTTCAGAGCAGTTTACCAACGGTCACTTATTTGGAAGTTCAATCAGCTTTGAAACCACAGATTTTGCTCATTTAAAAAAACAAAACAAAACAATAAAATCTCGTTTGTTTTCACATAAAAACAAACTGAGGGTTTTTGGTTATGACTCAAAGCGCTCACGTTACACCACACTCTCAGAGCCACCTTGGCTGGGAGCTGCAGCTGGAGCCCTGCCAGTGCTCCAGCCCTGAGACACACAATCCAGAGTGACTCCAGCCAGGATCATTGGGAAATGCTCTGCCTGGACATCTGCCCACTGCTCAGACCCAAACAAAGCACTGAATGCTGGGCCCTGTACCTCAGCCATCTGTTGGAAAGGGGACAGCTGCAGGTCTGAGCGTGAGCCAGCGCTTTAATCCAGCTCTGCTGGTTCAGATCTCAGCGTGGAGCAGTGAAAGGTAACATCTCCGTGATTGTCCTTCCTTCACACACGGGACACAAGCCATCTAAACAAATGCATAACACTAGGACCCAACTTTATCTTGGCAGCAGGAGAAACCTGAGGAAGTTTCACTCAAGACCCATCAGTCTTCCTGGCCCATGACTCGCACCAGAATCAGCTCCTTTCTGGCTTCTCCTTGCACAGGAATGCAGGAAGGAATCTGTCTGTAAAGTTTATTGACCTGACTAATATCTTCCGCTCGTGCTAATGATTTCATGGCTTTGTTTACCACTCCAGTCTGTCCTGCAGAAATAGCCACATCACTGGTCCTGTTTGGAAACACAGATTGTTTGGATAAGGAGTATATAAACCACCTGAAAGCTCACAAGGGAACACAGAAACCCCTGGCCATATCTAGCAACAAGGATCTGGATATCAGCCATTCTCCAAAACCTTACAATACAGTTTGGCTCTGGCTGACAGATCACTGGGTTGAGTAAAATGAAAGATTCAGGTAATGGCAGTACCTCACGAGTCGGAGAGAGTCTTTGCGGATGTTCACCAAACTCCTCAGTGTCTTCACTGGCTCATGTGGAGCTGGAGTTATATAGGGAAACTGCAACAAAAAGGCAAATAATTCTCCTGTTATTACATTATAAAAGGTAGCAGCATGTTACCTAGCATGCAATTTACCCAAATCAAGAAGCATGTAGCTTTCAGGGTACTCAGTAGAGCAGCCACAAGGAACAGCAATAGCAAATTTTATTTACAGATAAATCAAGCATGTTTCAGGGTGAAAATCCTGCCCTGGCCCAGCAACAGCTCATACTGGAAATACACGCTTTAAGAAAAGGCATTTTCACAAGGTCTTTCTCTCCACCCTGAATTCTCAGTCAGGAAAGCCTTGCTCTCCCAAGCTTTTATTTCCACTAAAGAAACCACCTCCAGCTTGAGCAGAAGAAATGCAGCTCTTTCATGTGTATTACAGCATGCAAGCAGTGATCTGACTGCTAATCAGCATGCTGAAACCCTGGATTACTGGGGGAAACTCTTTTTATTCTGAAACAATGGGGCAAATGTTCTGGAAAAGAAAAGAGACTGGGATAGGGGGCCTCATTCTATTCTACAGTCAAGAAACCTTCTCTCACAGATTGTCCTTTAAATAGGGACAATAATGCTTCAGACTGTAATTCTCCTTAGTGGGCACAGGATCTCCAGTGAGAAATGCAAAGGAAACTGCTTATTGTGGTGATCACAACCTGTACAGCTGCAGTCCTGCCTGCTGAGCACCAGGGACCACCAACACACGTTTCCTTAGAAATGAGGCAAGGCCTCAGTTACTCCAAAGCAAGAACTGGGCCCATGTCCAGAAAACAGTGTTGCTGCTCTGTGTTTGAGTGGTTTTTTTTTTCCTTGAAGATTAATCAGAGCTGCCAAAGGGCTTTAACTTTACATAGGCAAACCATATTCCACAACAGCCTCCTTCTCTTAAACCTACTTGGCAAATGTCCCACGGTGTTAATGGCATCTCCGGAGCACTCCCCTCCGGAGAAATGATGAAACCCAGTGCTGGGATGTCAGCAAGGAAACCCAGGCTGAGACATGCAGGTAATTTAACTCTGCCAGGTTATCCCCTACAGGGAGAGCCCTGTGTGCAGACATGGCACAGGGGATGTGATGAGCCCCTCCAGGGCCTGCCCAGCACTGATACAAACACAGATTTCCAGCTCAAGTCCCTCCTTCCCAATTCTGTTGCCCAACTGCACTTTCTGCTTCAACAAGGATTTTCCAGAGTCCTCCTTGTCCTACCCTGCAGAGTCCTGTGAACTGAGTGTGGTTCTAAAATGACCAATGGCACAGCTTGAGGAGAAACTCAGAAAGCAGAATGTGCTTGTCACTGTTCCAATTCAAACTCACTTCAGTTTCCCCCACCTGTAAAACCAGGGTGATCCCAAACTGCCACCGAGCATTACAAACAAGAACTAATTAATGGTCACAGCTTTTCTGATGAGGAGAACCACGACTTCAGCTTTTCATTTTCATGTTTGGAAGCTGCAGAAGCAACTAGGAAAATAGTGGACAAAGCAAGCAGCTCTTCCCTTTCCTCTCCAGCACTCAGAAAACATCCCCAAATGGCTCCTACTCTGTTACCTTTTGGTTCTTTTTAAGCAGTTCTAAGATGCAAGAGAAATCCAAAAGATAACACTTGCATAAAATTTCTGTCTTTCTCTCACAACAGCATTATTCCCTATTCAAGAACAAGCCAATCACTAAAGCAAGTAGCTTTTCAGAGTCTCATAAACACCTGTGGGGCCAAAAATACCTTTACATTCCAGCTAGGAAAACTAAAAGAGAGAAGGAGGGACTTTCTGAGCAGTCCACCACAGTATAAAACCCACAAAATATCAAGGTCTGTCTTAACACTGCCCCACACCCAGTCAGGCCACTCATTTACACAGAAAACAGCATGTGTTGAACACTGGCTGGAAGCCATCCAACATGCCCAGGAGCCTTGGGAAGTTCAGTCTCTGCTTCTCTGCAGGCTGTTTCACACTTGCTCAGGCAGGCAGGCAGAATTAGTCCCAAATTCTGTGCTGCTGAGTCCCTGTTCTTCTTCCCCCACCATTAATTCCTTCTGTCCTGCGTGAAAATAAGCCTCAAAGGTGAATTCAGCTTCTCAGGAAAACTCAGTTTGCATCTGAACAGACGGGAATGACATTTGCCAAGCAGCGAGGGCCTCTTAGGTCTGGGCCATCCTCCTCTACAAACCCTACACAAGATTTTCCAAAACAGGCAGGGAACAAAAAAGAGTAAAACAGACAGAACATAAGAACTTGCCTGAACTGGTCTATTCCCAAGGAAGTTTAAGTCCATGTTCTCACCAAAAAGGTAACCCTCGGGGTGAGGGGTGTCAAACTTCTCGCCTCCCATAAAGAAGTGACTTGCAAAGTAGTTTCCTAGAAACAAAAAACACAAGGGAATGAAAAAAAACCCTCTAAATGAGTGCTTCCTGGAGAAGTCTGTGCAGTTTTAAATTCACAAGTATAAAAGAGCCACAAGACACAAAAAATACTTGCTTATTCACCCCTTCCCTGTAGTACTGAGGGCCACTGCCAACAGCAGGAGAAGAGAGAAAAAAAAACCAAACAAAACAAAAACCTAGAATAAATCATTACAGTGGAGATAATTCCATTTCAACTTGTTTTCCAGAGAAGGGACAGGGAGCAGAAAAAGTCAGCTCTTTCCAATATTGTTCCATTCTGGTGAATTCTTCCTGTTTTCTCCACTTGCCAGTGTGAAGCCCAGTCCCACAAACACCATGACCATGGACCTGCTCAGAGGAGGATGAGGCTTCTTCCCACTGCAAAATTCAGATAGAATTCAGCCAGATAGAATTCAGCCAGAGGGCCTCCTGTTAGGCAAAGTTTGCCTTTCGTCCCCTCTTTCACTCCCATATCCCACACAAGAACCACACCAAACCTTTACTGGGAGTGCTGGAGACTGTACACCTTGATGCTGATTTTAATTAATAACACTGACAGCTCTAAATGCAGAAACATGGATGTCTGGGAGAGAAAACAGGGACTGACTAAAGTGAACTCAGCTCTGGAAGTTCCACCACAGATTTGTTTCATTCATCTTCAAGGTGATGCACTCCAGTGCATATTTCAGGACACAAGGCATGTGCAAGGTCACTGGGATTCTGGAGCATGAGATTGACTGCAAAATGAACAGAATTAATTCAGGTGTGAGAGCACCACAAACGTAGCTCCCTCCTAGAAAGACTTCAGGAAAACACTCTCAAATATGAACTTCACAGTTATAATTTCAGAAAAATAAGTATCAAGAGAGAACTAAAATAAAAGGCTCCATCCAAGCCACTTCCCTTCAAGTTTCAGAGTGGGGGATGAGAGGACTGAGCCAAATGTACATTTGCTTCCCTGGGTACAATGCATAGATAGCATAAATTTGTGTTAAAATGAGTCATTTCAGAAGCAGTAACTAATCATCTGAATGGCTATGGAGGCATTCTAGAGGGATTTACAGTCCCTCTAGCTAGAAGCAGGCAGGATTTACTCTGAAATGGAAGGGTTTTCATGAATGGCCCTGTTTCTTCCATTAAGGCTTTTTCCCTTTATGCTTCAAGAAAGGCTCTTTTCACTCTGCACAGATGGCAGTGCCTTAATGATGACGGTAGGGCTCAGCTATTGCTGAGCTCAGCTTACAAGCATCCAGATGTTTGCAGTACTGAAACACGTCCCTTCTTTCCAGATACAACAATCACCTTCAGCACAGGTCCAGCATCTACTTAGAATCTGCCCTACAGAATCATTTAGGTTGCAAAAGCCCTCCAACACTGTCGAGTCCAACCTGTGACCGATCACCACCTTGTCAACCAGAACAGAGCACGGAGTGCCACATCCAGTCATTTTCTGGACACAAATGTAGGTGCTCCAAATGACAGGGAACATTTTCCCACTCCTCCCAGAAGCAACAAATTAAAAAAATTAATCTGTGTATAATCCCCAAGCACAGCCAGCCTGACACTGCCTCTCTGCCTGAGATACATCACGGTGGTTTGTGCTTGCACTGAGGTTCAGAAAACCATGACAAACACTGGAGTTTAGGAATAGATTTCACATTTTATGTGGGTCAAGCAGGATTATGTTTTGGAACATTTTATTTGATCAGCTGTGAAGACAATGCTTGTGCAGGATGTCTCAGTACCACAGCAGCTGGTTATTTGGGATCAGAGTTGGAGAACTCCCTCTTATCCAGTGAGTGAGACAGAATTATAGAATCAGAGAATGGCCTGGGCTGGAAGGGACCCTAAAGATCACAGAGTTCCAGCTCCCTGCCGTGGACACGTTCCATGACACCAGGGTGCTCCAAGCCCCGTCCAACCTGGCCTTGGACACTTCCAGGGATGGGGCAGCCACAGCTGCTTTGGGCAACCTGTGCGAGGGCCTCTCTACCCCCATAGGGAAGAATTTCTTCCTAATATCCAATCTAACCCTGACCTCTGTCAGTTTGAAGCCATTCCCCGTTGTCTTGTCACTCCAGGCCCTTGTACATAGTCTTGCCCCTTCTTTCCTCTAAGCTCCCTTCCAGACACTGGAAGGCCACACTGAAGTCACCCCAAAGCTTCTTTTCTCCAGGCTGAACAATCCCAGCTCTCCCAGCAGTCCCTCACAGCAGAGCTGCTCCATCCCTCTGAACATCCTGGTGCTTCCTCTGGACTCGCTCCAGCAGCTCCACATCCTTCCTGTGCTGGGCCCCAGGGCTGGAGGCAGCTCTGCAGGTGGGGTCTCACCTGAAAGGGGCAGAATCCCCCCCTCTCCTGCTGCCCACACTGCAGGATCAGCCCAGGTCATGGTTTGAGAGCATCTCCAGGGATGAAAAGGCCTCTTTTGTTCAACTGGAACAACACCCAGACACAAAACCAGCACGTTCAAGGCACCTGCCACACTTTCATTGCTCCACTAAGAACTACTTTTGGGGATCTCTACCAAATTGTTGGGATTTCTCACAAATACACACAGTAGCTGGAATCACTGCTTCAGTTCCGCATTCAGACTGAACTCTCTTCATCTTCCTGCTAAGTCACCTCCTGCAATGTGAAGGAGAGGGTTTTTTTTCCCCTGAGGCACTTTCTTCACAAGTAAACAAGAAACACAGTGCCAGGCACAAGGAGCACAGGGAAAATCACTCTGAGGTGCTCAGAGGGGAACACACTGGTGAGCAGAACAACCCCCGAGGCTCTGCCGGTGCTGCTGCACACAGAAAAGCTGCCACACACACAAAGTCTCAACAGACAAACCAACCAGAATGGCAGCAAACTGTCTCCATTAATTTATAACACAGTTTTCAGCAGCTAAAAAAAGATCTTCTGTTGCAAGCTTTCAGAAACCACTTGCTACAATGACACCCGAAGTTCAGAGCTCTCAAGGTAAGACCAAAGTTATACGTTAATCCTCTCAACCACTACCCCAACCACCTCGGAGTTTGCCCAAGTTGGAGGCAAAACATTTTAAGAAAGCATTTCTTAAATATCACACCAGGGACTAAAACGAAAAGGAAACTTCCAGATGGAAAATATGAGGCATCCTCTTTTCCAGTCACTGTGACATTTAGGATTTTCAGTGTCTCTAACAGGCGTACATATATTTTCTATGCAGCAGAATCCTAGGTTCCATTTCCAAATCCTTTACAAAGACAGCTTTAGGACTTTAACCAGGCTATCATGCCTCTTGAACCCTGTTCCCATATGTCCCCCCAGACTATAAAACCACCTTAAGCAGGTGTTTCAAGGCCAGCTTCACACAGAGCTCCGTAGCTATGGGCGCAAGGAGGATGCTAAGGGCCACCCTCTTTGGCAGGAAAAGAAGAAAAGCAAAAAATCCTTGGATTAACCCTCCACAGAACTGCTACAAACAGAAATCCTCCAGGAAAATGCAGTGACACACTGACCAGGAAAGAATCACCCATAAATAAAAAAGGATGGAATAGGATAAAAATGCCAGAGCAAAGAAAAACTGTGGCTTTACTTCCTCAGAATAAATCAGCACAAAGCAAAGAGGAGCATCAGATAAAAGAGAACACGACCACGTGACACTGCTGAGGTAGATGAAGCCCAAGCAGTGGTTGTAAGAGAAATTGTTGTGGTGGAAAACTTTACAGTGTCTGGAAAAACTGTGACCACTGGGACACCCAGAACAGGCAAGTCTGACTCATTAGTTTGTCCCATGCAAACCCAAACTGGAACCCAAGGCTCCTCCAAGGCATCAAATGACACCAAAATACTTTGTATTTAGTACAACGTAGTGATGTGGGTTTATTATCATAATTGCACCAGCATTAAGCACCAGACTGCTCCAGCCATAATTACCTCTCCCTAAGCCAGCATTCTAATCCCATATCCATGCAACACACGGATGTGACGCACAAGAGGCAAGCTGGGAAGGGATACATCCTACAAGAGCCAGGAGCACAACTGTAATCCCATCAAAACATGGGCTGTGTCGTACAATGTTCATTAACAGAAAGCAATTAGGTGTCCATTTAGGCTTCTCGCCATTAATACAATTAACAGTGAAGTGATAGAAATTGAGTTCTCTTTAATTACTCAGCCAGACAGTCACCACCATGGCAGACTGACGGCACAGTCCCAGGCACAGCCGGAACCAGCAGCAGTGTGTGAAATACAGGGACAGTGACAGTGTCATGGTACACAGCAACACAGGGGTGTGACTCTGGATACTCTTCTCCTATTTAAAACCGCCCTTTCTTTGATTAAAGCCTCATTCCCAAACAACAAAGCAGTTCAGCTTCAGAGAGGAGCAATCTGCTTCCTTTTTTTTCCCCCCAGAAATCTCCAGGGAATTCCCTTCCAAGAGCCTACTCCAGAGAAGAGCCATCCCAAGGGCACATGCTCCATGCTGCAGAGGAGCTCACTGGAACGGGAGCAGAGCCATGGGAAGCAACAGGGGCACGGGAGATCCTTTCACTGCTCCAAGCACTGAAGCACCACAGAGATCACGACTGCTCCCTGCTAAACGGGAAAAAACTACCCATTTTTAGCCTGTTTCACAGAGGCACTTATTCTTCTGTACAAACTGAGCCTTCCTCCCAGCTGGTCAGGCAGGCACAATGCCACCACAGGCTCCATAAAGCAAGAAATTTTGGTTGAAAGGTACCAGCAAAGAGGGGTCAGAGAAGGGAACTGGGTGTCACCTTACAGCAGCCTCAGCCATCCAGATGCAGGAGGAAAAATGTAGACGATACCCACCCAGAGCCTTGGAGGAATAAGCAGGGCATTTTCAGAGGATTATTGACTACAAAATTGCACACAATTTCCAACAAAGCTGTTAAACAACCTGCTTCACTGAGGACTGGCTCACGCAGACCAAGGTGGATTCCACAGCAATCTGCTCCATCCTCCCCAGAGCATGTGACTGACCCAGCAATAACCACATCAAAAGCCACTTAAAGGAGAAGTGAATATTCACCTCTGCCTTTGCAACCAGCAGTGACTCAACAAGGCACCATCACTTGGAACGACCTGGCACAGTCACTGTGTCCCTCTCCACACACAGGTTGACATGCAGCTGAAATTACAGCCAGAATACCTGTATTTAGGGTTTATTTCCTTGCACAATGTGTCCTTGTGAGGAGGTATTTGCTCCAGAACACAAACCCTCATCCTTCAAACTGATGCCAACCATGGACAGCAGCCGACCAGACATTTGTAATAAGTCAAGATCTGCTAAAACTAGAAACAAGGAGGGACAGAATGGGAAAGTGAAGGACAGCCCTCGGTGCTGCACACAGGATGGGTGACCTCAGCTAATGCTCTTTCACTACTCGTTCCAGTCTTCCAGGGGTTATCTCGGAGCCAGGAGTGTGTGTCAGGCTCACTCTCCAGCACACACATTCACACACCCAACACAGCCCATGGAAAACCAGCTTCTTCCAGTCAGGGCTCACAGGAGCAGTGTCAAGTTAGAAATAATTAGCAATCATTTGGCCCAAGAACATTTTGTACTACTTCCAGCTTGCTTCCCGAAATCAAAACTGTACTCACTCACTTCCAGTCATTTCCACTGTCAGGTTTGGTACCAGCTGTTCCATCTCCAAGACAATCACTCTGAAGATGGAGCCCTCACTGATCTGGGTTTTGAACCTCCACCTCAGAGGTGTTCACCACCTTTTCTTCTGCCTAGAGCTTGAATAGCTCTTCTCTCTCCCCCAAAGTCAGGAGGATCCTTGTTAGATAAACCCAAAGAAGGTGAAGAGAAGGCCCTGGCTTAACGCCAGCTTTTAGAAAGAGCACATGAACATGCCACAGAGAATTAATTAACAAACCTCTAATTGCATCCAGAGCCTTTGTAGGAAATACCAATATTTTTATTTACCCAGATGCTTGAAAGCATTGGCTGCTCAGTTTTACAAGGGAGGTATCACACATGGAACACTTTGGTAGCATTTTGGCCAACAGATCCCCTTCCAGGGAGCACGGTAACACACAAACCCAACCTCAGGTGTGTGATGGGGTTACCTTGACAAGCCCAAAACCCAACACTCCATTAACTTCCAGTTCAACAGCACAGGAACAACAGGATGATGATCCGAAATAAGTTTAATGTCCATTGCATATGGTGGTTATAATTAATCCACTCCTTAGGTAAAATGCTGTCACATGCAGATCCTGCTGCAGCCAAGCTGTGACACTTGCCTTTCCCAGCTGCCCAAAAAACTAGTTCCCAACCCCCTAAAAAAAGCAGGTTATATTTTCTAAGAGAGCCAACACAGCTGTTGGATTTTTCTGGGCAGGTTCCCCCCTTCCACTTCCTCCACACCACCATATCTGCTGAAGGCCAACCTGCAACAAGACAAGGTGTAATAGTAATAGGACACTATTCGAGATGATCCTGCACCCCCTTCAAACTAAACAGGAGTCCTGGCCCCCTCCATCACACAGCCCAGAGGATGTCACAGCCAGCAGGTCATGGACATCCACAAGACTTGAACCTCTGAATGAAAAGTCTTTGTATCTGAGAGTGAGGGGACCCAAATTGCTGCTCTGCAAATTCTTCAGCCTGCCTGGAAAAGCCCTGACAGAACTGAAACCTAGAAAAAATTGTAAGCAAATGGATAATACAGGGGAAAAGAGTACCTGAATTTCCCTGACCACTTGTTTTCTGAGAAGAATAAGTAAAACTCTTTTAAAAAGTTAAACCTGGCCAAAAGCCAGCCCAGGACGAGGTGAGTCATGGGCTCATCCCAGCTGCACACAAGTGGCACGGACAACTCTCTAAGCCTTCAGAACAATTCCCTTTGGAAAACAGACACCCAGTAGGCTGTGTCAGCCCAACAGCTCCTAGGTGAGAACCACTGCCATTTTAAGCAGTTAAAGAGGGTTGTCATGCGGGAATTCTGCCATCCTATACTCAACCGGACCCAATTCTGTTCCGTGTCCCCACCGAACTCCGCCGCCGCTCTCGCCAGTGACCAACAATTTGCTGAGGCCACATTTCCATCGTGGGGAGCGGTCCTTGTGCAGCCTCAGTGAGCCCCGGGACCACGGGCGGTGACGGCGCCAGGCGGGCACGGACAGCGGGACAGCTGAGCCCCGGATCCAGGGCACGGTGACACCTCCACGCCGGAACCCCCGAGCAGACCCGGCCCTGTGCCACCGCTGTGCCCACGGACATCCATCCACGGCCTCTCCGCCAGAGCGGGTGGGCTGGGCCGCGGGCAGAGCCGGAGCCGGAGCCAGCCCAGGCCGGTGCCAGGCACTCCCGCAGCCCCTTCCCCGGCCTCCCCGCTCGGCCCGGGGGGCACCGGGCCCGGCACGGCCTGTCCTCCTCCCCGGTCCCCGCGGCCCTCACCGGACTTGGGCGGGTAGCGGTAGGCCGAGTTGGCCTGGATGTCGATGTCCTCCACGCCCGCGATGCGCCGGCTGAGCAGGGAGCCCATGGCGGCGGCGGACAGGGCGGGCGGCCCGGGGGCGCAGAGCGGCGGCGGCGGCACCGGCACCGGGACCCGCACCCACGGCGGCGGCGCGGGG